>BMAO01026545.1:46452-173267 GCA_019973975.1 Trichonephila clavata
AACGAAAAATGAAATGTCCATCCCTAAACTCGAACTCTGGCAGCAGTTATCGGCACTCGCCTTGTCCAGAGCGTCAAAACATCATTAAACATTCACAGAATTCAAACTTTCTACTGGACTGACTCAAAAGTCGTGCTTTGTTGGATCAAAAATTCTGGGACTTGGAAAACCTTCGTTCGTAACAGAATAAAAGAGATCCATTCCAGCTCATCGAAGGAAGACTGGTATTACGTTCCATCACAGATGAACGCTGCAGACATCGCATCCAGGGGATGCAACGCACAAACTCTCTTCAGTCTTTGTTGGTGGGAAGGTCCAATATGGTTGAAAAACCGTTCCTCCTGGCCAGACACCAAAGACTCTGATTTCAAGGATGCTCTTGAACTTGCTACCGAAGAGAGAAAACCTACAGTTACAACGAATCTGTCTCTGAATGATTCCGACTCTAATTTCTTCGAGTGGACTAAACGTGTTTCAAAGTTTTCTTCCATCGTTCGAACTTTGGCCTATGTAAAACGATTCCTTTCAAATGCTAAATCAGTAGCTAATCGTCAAAAAGACTCTTTACTTAAAGGAAACCTTAGTGAAAAAGAGCTCTTAAAATCTGAGCTCGAAATTCTCCTTTTCATACAGAGAAAGAGACCTTTGGCAAAAATCGTCGACTCATACCACCGAACTTTGTCGTTTACCTTGATTCTGATGGCCTCCTCAGAATGGAGACAAAACTTTTCTCTACAGATACTGGAGATTACTTTAGACGACCTATTTTATTACCTGACAAACATGAACTTGTTTTAAGGCTCATTGAAGAGACTCATCGAATCCATAACCATGCAGGTATCCAAGCACTTGTTATTGTCCTGCGAGAAAAGTATTGGATATTGAGATCGAGGAAAACTGTCCGATCAGTCTTGTCTAAATGTGTAATTTGTCAAAGATTTAAGTCAAAACTGTCAACTTCTGTGTTTGCACCTCTTCCTGAAGAGCGTGTAAGAATGTCAGCTGTGTTTGAGACGACCGGTGTGGACCTAGCTGGTCCTCTGCTACTGCGAAATCGTGACAAAGTGTGGATCGCAATTTTCACATGTGCGGTTTACCGTGCCATCCATTTTGAACTTGTCTCGGACATCTCAACACAAAGTTTTCTTCTTGCATTGAGAAGATTCATTTCACGTCGAGGTCGAGTAAAAACAATTTACTCAGACAATGGTACAAATTTCGTTGGACTCAACAACGAACTCCAAAACATCGATTGGAGTGCCATCATTGCTCACTCTGATTTGAAGAAGATCTCCTGGCACTTTAACCCGCCGACCGCCGCTTGGTGGGGTGGTTGGTGAGAAAGGGTGGTCCGAATGCTAAAGGAATTGCTGAGACGCAATTTGGGAAAAGCTTCTCTTCAATATGATGATATTCACACCAAACGCATCACTTACCTCTCGGAGGACCCCTCTGATTTGGTACCTATTACTCAATCTCTATTTTTGCAGGACCAAACTGAATTCTGTGTTCAAGACTTGGACCTGAATGATATGCAAAATCTTCGCAAACGTGCGAAACATCTTCACGCCGTAAAACATAAACTTAAAACTCGATTCCAAAAGGAATATATCTCACTTTTAAAACAGACGAGCAATAAGGTACAAACTCCACTTTCTGTTGGAGACATTGTATTAATCAGTTTGGATAATAAGAAACGTGTAGATTGGCCTTTGGCTAAAATTGTCGAAATTTATAAGGGGCGTGACGGTGTTTCCCGCGTTGCAAGATTGAAAACTCAGAGTGGTGAACTGATACGGCCGATTCAACGTTTGTGCCGCTTGGAAACTTCAGGTAAAATTGCTGAAATTATGAGAGAACCAATAACTACCAGAAGAGGTAGAACTATTAAGTCTTAAGACTTGAACTCTTATTTTGAAAATTTTCTCTTGAACATTAATTTGTGTATTTTAATTTCAATTTGTGTTAAGTTCTCCAGATTAATGTGTGCATTACTTTTTAAAACAAATGTTTTAATTTGGTTTCAGAATTAATGAACCTTTAATTTTTGTATTTTAATTTCAATTTTTAGTGTTAAGTTTTTCTAATCAGTTTGTACATTATTTTCTGAAGCATGTTTAATTTTCTAGAAATCTGGATTTATGTTTAAGTTAAACTGTAACTTTTGTGGGCGGAGGATGTGGTATCTCCCCCATTACACGGTAGATGTCGCTGCGAATGGGCGCGTCTCTGTTTTTCACTGTAACCATATATTTACTTCTTTGTTGTCTTCTGTTGTGCGTAGTCAGCTGCGCTGAATAAAAAAGTACAAAAGCATCTTTGGGTACTCACTGGACTATTCCAAACTCATTACCCTACTCGTGTTCCAATAGTAGTAGTATCGCATAAAATTAGTAAATAATGAAAAAATAATATTAAGTCTATATATATATACATTTAAAACCCCTAAATATTGATATAAAATTATAGAAAATAAAAGAACTTCCCAAACATACACATTGACACTTAAATAAAATATAGTATTATTAATATATGAAACATGTGGCGCCATCTTTCGATTAACTGTATGATTAACTGTATAACTGATTTAAAAAATTGTTATTATTATTACATATTGTCATTTCACTGAGAACTATTACAAATATAATTGTAAAGAAAATTAACAGGATATCCATGTTCAATACAATGGTTAATAGAGTAATTAAAATTAAATATAAATTATATTTATCGCAAACTATAATACATTATTACGATAAATATAGTTAATAATATTTCTATACATAGAAATTGATAAATTAGAATTCCAGTATGGCACTTTAAGAATGTTAAAATTAAAATCATCGTTTTTATCATAAATATTACTATGTAATTTATAATCCTTAATATACACTCATGTCCATAAATTAAGGATAATGAAGTTCAGGCAAAGAAAGAGACAGAAGCAAAACAAATTTGACATATTTGTAAAGTCTATTTATTAAACAAAAGGTAAAGAGCAAAAAAGATGCTATATGTTTGACATAATTAATAAAATTGCGATTTTTACTCCCTGGAGCAAATTTAAAAAAAGAACCTATTTACAAAAAACAGTATAACATGGTTAGTATGATGGTTAATACGGAGTATGTCTCCCAGACGATGCAATACAGACCTTACAACGCCTACGCATGCTGAGTATCAAATTATCAATCTGATCTTGGGGAATATTACACCACTCATCAAGCAATGCCCTCCGAAGTTCCGGTAGACAGGTAGGAGGGGGTTGACGGGCTGCAATTCGTCGGCCAAGCATATCCCACACATGCTCTATTGGATTCAAGTCCGGTGAGTATGCTGGCGAATCCATACGGGTGATATCCTGCGATTGAAGGCATTCGTCTACAATGTTTGCACGGTGAGGACGGGCGTTGTCATCCATAAACAGAAATTCAGCACCCATGGCGCACCGAAACAAACGTACATGCTGTTCTAGAATGGCATCCCGATAGATGTGGCCTGTCATCGTTACACTCTGAACATGCAGGTCAGTTCTGGAACCAAGAATAATTCCTCCCCAAGCGAGCCATCCTGCACCACCATAACGGTGTCGTTTAATGGTGTTCTCTTGGTGGTAACGGGTACCTGGCGCTCTCCATATGAAAGTCCGGCGAGAATCAGACTGCAAACTAAACCTGGACTCGTCGGAAAACATCACACAAGACCACTGTTCCGGTGTCCACAATGCATGCTCTCTACTCCAGGTTAATCGCAGGCGACAGTGAGTTGCGGTAAGGGGAACACATCTGACAGGTCTACGAACATATAGACCATTGTGCCCTAAGCGTCTGTACACGGTCTGCCTTGAAACTGTTGTACCGGTAGCTGAAGAGAGCTGACGAGATAGGTCTGATGCTGTGCTCTGTCTGTTTCTTTTGGCAGTAACTGCCAAATACCGGTCCTCATTCGGCGTTGTAACTCGGGGGCGACCTGTGCTGTAACATCTACTCACATTGCCATCATCTTGGAATCGTTGTCAAAGCCTGGAGATGACACTCTGGGCGATTCCAAGTTTCTCGGATACTTCCAGCTGGGTACGTCAACATTCTAGTCGTCCGATAATTTTACCACGTAAAAAATTATCCAAATGCTTCCTTTGTGCCATAACTATGCGGTTATTGCACTGAAAGGCTTTTAAAGTGCTTGTGAACAATTTTACTTCTTTGCCACCATTTCTTATATACCCCTATCTTACACTCTCGTCATTGTGACGTAGTATCCTCGCCATCTGGTGGTTTCCTGTAATTTGCATATACTTCTTCAAGATGTGTGTGATAATTCTACAGGTGAAATTTTTATTTTAGAGTTCAATTTCTGTGTGATTCTGAATTATCTTTAATTTATGGACATGTGTGTACAATGATACATCCAAGTAATTAGTTTTAACTGGATTATTATTAATTTTAACTAGGTAATATTGGGTAATTTGGGGTTAAAATTATTATTTTTACAAAAAAACATTTAGATCACCTATATATCTAAAAATGTAATAATCATTATATTTATAAAAGTGCAAATATAAATTAGCCAAACTAGTTGTAGCAAGGCCATCTTGAGGCAAAAAATTTTCACATGCGTTTTTTCTTCTTTTTGCCCAAATTTTATGTCAAACAAATGAGTACTATTCAGGTCACAAGTCAAACAAGATCGGTTTTAGTCCATATCCGGGCTTAATTACTCTCGGGTACATTTTACACTGGTGGAAAAAAAAATCCCAACACAAAGAAAGAAATATTACATCCTATAGAGCATGATGGATCAGGGAATGAGGAAGCACGTTATCCAATTGGAAAACACCCCTTGAACGATATTTATAAATCGTATTACAACAGATTGAATCTCCAGATTGACGTACATATTTGCTGTCAGGATGGTTGAATTAACCTCGACAGTGCTCCTACAATCAAAGAAAATTGTTAGCGCCAGACCAAAACTGTAGGTGCAGGCCTAGTACATCTAGGTGGCAGAAAGAGTGTTTGCAAGCGTTGACCTGGCCTTCTTCAAATCAATATACAGCCATCAATGCAGTGGCGTAACATACATCACTAAACCCCCACATCGCGGGCGGGAGGCAGAATTTCTAAGGTCCCAAAGCGTGGCTGACATCAACTATGGCTTGAGGCTGCTAATATTCTCCGTTACGCCACTGGCACTTAGAGAGAAACAGCTTTGATCGGAGAATACAACACATTTCCACTCCATTCTTTAATGAACTCTATCGCGACATCACTGAAATCCCAGACATCAATGATTTAGAGGTAGAGGTTTGAACGCTAAGGGCGTATGGCTGGGAGTTATTTCTCAAACGATTGATTTGTTACAGTTCACTGTGTCTTTCTGGTGCCGGAAAAAACTGTAATTTCTGCTGTAAATGCACTACGTTCCCCAGCCATGTGGTGAATACTGTAGTCTTCTCTGTCAGTGATGATCCGTGCGCAGTTCAACCATATTTTTTTTAAGGTAGTGCCTTCCCTTGACCACTGCGGTCAAAAATCATGCACAGTGGATACATTCCTTCCAAGTCTTTCTGTAATATCGTGAAAAGAAAATCCATCTTTTTTTAGCTCTATTATACTACTTCGTTTAAATTCAAAGGTCTGTTGATAAAGGCTTCTTCGTCATCTTAGACTAACATCAACTCACTACGTCAAATCTCACCGATAAATCGTACGAACTTTATCATGCGTATTTAAAGTACACTTGATTCACATTCTCCACGTGGAGCAACTAGGGCTCCACTTATGTGCCTAACGAGAAATTTGAACTCTGGCAAAGCTAGTTCTGAGTCTAGTTCTAGTTCCTGTATCAAAATTCCTTTTTAGATATAAGAGCCCTGTTAGTAGGACTGTACTTACACATGTATCAATGATACATCTAATGTGGTGGTAGCTATGCCCCTGAATTTGAATTCAAGTCATCTTTCAGATGCATAAACACGCCTACCAAATTTCGTCGATATAGCATAAATACTTCTTTGTGTTGAGAGTTTTATTTCAATCAGTGTATTTTACTAATGAAATTAAATGAAGCAACGTGATAAAATATATTTCTAGTTCAAGGCAAACTATTTCAAGTTAGTTGAATTTAGGCCTTAAGGATTAATAAAAGTGGTCTTGGTTGAAATCGAATGAGGGAAAAAAATATTGCAACACTGGAGGCTGCTTCCCTTTTGAAACAGATGGAAAAACAGGAAACTTCCCTAATGACCATGATCGGGAATACCATTCTTTAAGAAATAAATGCTGCTATAGTAAATCATTGTAATAAGCTGAGTGTGAATATATAATTAAAAAGGATCTAGCTTTCTAAAATCTCTAGAAAATTATATTCAAAATTTCAGAAATGAATTTGGAAAGATGGAACAAGGAGCAACTCTCGTTTGAAGAGAAAGCTGGACAAGTTCACCGGCATTAAAAGAAAAAAAAAATTATTCTTGGTGAAAGTTTAGAAGTCGGTTATGAAATTTTGAAAGAAAGGAAAAATTCATAGTGAATTAATTTTATGTCATATGCGATAAGGCAAGAGCAGAACTATCCCGAAGAGCTGAGATTTATCAAACTGTTATAGAACATTTTATTGTATTTTTGACGACAGATTATATCCTGAAATTAAAAAGAAAGCTACACAAAAATCAAAGGAAATTTATAAAGACGATATATTGAATCTTTTAATTTTTACGTTATGAATTGGACAAGAAATGAAAAGAAAACAAAGATACAATGAAAACCTCCACTAGAAATTTATCGAGTTGCAAGAGAAATCCTAATGTAGAAATACATTTATATATAAAAATATTTTTAACATTACCGATATTAAATGCATCAAGTGGAAGATATGTTTTCAATTTTAAAACGTGTTAAAAATAATTTAAGAAGTACTATGGGAGAACAGACAAATTGAACAACATGGCCGTATTATATACAGAACAAAATAAATATGGTAAAAATAATTTATGAATTTGCCAAGTGAGTGAGTGAGAGAATATTATCGTCGCACTGATTAGCAACACGTGGGCTTTTGGCGACGGTCCGCGTAATTTTAAACCATGGTCAAGTGACGCGGACGACACCTGAGCTGGAACCCCCTCTCATAACTACCACACCACACCAACGGGAGGACGTTTGAGCTCTCGACAGATTTACCGTGCATCGCTCCCCTACACGGCGGGTCTTTAGTGGTACTAGGATCGAACTCATGACACGCTAGCCATGATCCGATGCCTAGACCACTCGGCCTCATGAATTTGCCAAAGAGAAATCCAGTTGTGTTAAGATGAGTAAAGTTTTTAATTTTTTTATATACAATTAAGATTTTTCTTAAGCCGTTGAGTTCTATTATTAGCAATATATTTATTTTGAAAATTTAAATTATAAGAGTCTCTTTTCCCTATTTTAGGTTTTCGACTTGAGCCCATGAGTCTCAAACTTTTTACCACCAGGGGCCTCCAACTACCTTAATCTGCTTCTGCTCTGGTGTCTATAGAATATTAGTTAATGTGAAAGTTTTAAATAAATGTAGAGAATTATCTTTTGGTGAAAGTGTATTTTTTTCCATCATCTATTTTGAAGTTAAACTTCTTTTGGGACGTTAGGGGAAAACGATGATAGTCAATTTTTTCGAGCACATCATCACGGATGTGACGTACACCGCAAGTATATATGCACACACCGTCGTCTAATAACTTTGGAAGTTATCTTGGCTATACGGGTGTCAACCCAATTGGCGTGCTCCCCCCCCCACATGTATTTGATATCTATGTGCTTGTGGAGGGCTTGCACACTAAAATATCAGTCCTCCATGTTATTCCTATGGGTTAGAAATTTTTTAACATGCCACTTTTTTGGTGCTAGGGGACTGATATTTGGGGGATCGTAATAACTATTGTTATAAACCCTATCTGTTGAGAGGCCCCAGTGCATTCGACCCCCTTTACAGCTTTTTGGCCAATATCTCGGCACCCGAGCCTCACAGTCCATTCGGACCTGGCTCATTCGATCCCTCTCTGTCTGCTCTACTAGTGATTACAATTACTTGATCATGGGGCTATTTCTTCCATAGTTTTGGGTTTAAATTCACAATATCTTGGATCCTGTTTGAGTCTCGGATTTTGAACCAACCGTTTCACCAGAGGCGGCTCTAGGGCCGGACCCATGTCCGGGGCGGCATTTCGACCGAAATTTTAATATATATACGGACTACTGAGTTAAAAGAAAACCAGGTTATTCTAATTTCAATGAAATTATTTTGTATATACGTATCTTTAGTTATAGTTAAGCGAAAAAGATCAAAAAATTATATTTTTAGATTCAATTGAAATAATATTGCAAAATTGTTTTCATGAAAGAGCTTCTATTTCCGGAACTGTTTCATTACTGTTCCCCGAATTAAAAAAAAAAATTGTGGTTTATTTGCCTTGTTTATTGCAAATTTTGATTCCATTTTTCTGAATCCTAATGTTAAATCGATGCACCAGATGTGGTTTTAGATTTTGTGTGTCTCTCTCTTTTTTTATACATCAAGAGAAATTTAGTAATACTATTTTTATAGTAATTGTGTAATTGCTGATTGGAGAATCGAAAAGACCTTTTATAAAAATTCTTTTGAAATATTTAAAGTTTGTGAATTTGGGTCAGTAATAGGTGAGTTATTTGGATGTTTTCTTTTTTGATGTAAAAAGAGATAAATTTAGTAAATTTTTTTTTTTTTTAGTATTATAAATATATTCCCAAATGAGATTCATGTGTTTATATTTAAATGTTATTATGAAAATGTTATTAAATGAAAAATATTTCGAAATGGCATTTTTTACAGAAGCTAAAAGACAATATATTTTTTTTTGACTGAGAAATATAATGTATTGTAGTCCATTTTTGAGTATTTTTATTATTGTTAATTTTAGTGATTATAAAGATTATTAATTTCTAGTGTTACATTAATAGGATTAATCGAAAGTAATTTTTTTTCCGTGGGGATTGTATAAGTAGAACATTTTTATTAGATTAAAAAGTATGTAAATTCATTGTATATTTTTTGCGTGCTTTGTACAGATGTATATGTGGGAAATATTTATATATATAGGTATGCTCTGCCTTTTTCTTGGCAAGAACAATTCAAGTTTAATAGGAGTGTATTTATGAACAATTTTTATATTTTTTTAATAATATATATATTTTTTACTTTGTGGAGAGGGGTGGCATTTTTAATTTTTGTCCGGGGTGGCAAAAGTGCTTGAGCCGGCCCTGGTTCCACTCGTTGAGACCTATCCAGTCATCTACTTCATTCCCATTGTGTAGGCATGAGGAGGGCTTAAGCACTAAAATCCTATAGGGACTGGAAAAATTTCACCCTCCCCCTAAAGAATTGAGCTTGGGACATTTAAATCGTGATTATCTTGGGTTTGGTTGGACCGATTGACTTAAGGTTGGTATCGTTCAACTGTGTTCGTGACCGCCTTTCGCCCAGCCACGTATTATTCGTTATCAAAATTATGATATGGGACAAGATTTGAACGATTATAAACGTGAAATGGTATCTTTACATTTTGTACAAACGTAGGATAACGCGAAGGATAAAATTTTTAGAAAGATTTTTATCTTGTTACACCAAAGAAGTATAACTTCTTACGTGCCTAACATAAGTACACACACACTTCCCCCCCCCCCCATTTTGTACATAAAATATTAGAGTCGATATGGTATTTATATCCTGTAATGAAAATGAATTTTTTTAAAGGTTATATTTACAAGTTTGCCTACCTACACTTAAAATCCCCAATGAATATTTTATTTGATGAAAATGAATTTTATTTTTACAATGTATTGCATATAAATACTTTATATATATTATGAATCATTAATTAGATATTTGAAATATCTCTAATAAAATAACATTCCCCATCTTTCACTGTCTGATTTGCTTAGTAAATTATTTCTTTAAAAATGTTTGGAAATTTTTTTAGAAATGACTGTCTAAAGTAATAAAAGAAAATACCATTTCACTATTAAGTTAAAGAAATGATTCATATTAATATATAATTTTCAGGATATATTCATTGTAATGTGATTATCCATTATAGCGAGATATTGAATTACATATAAAGCACATAATCAGGGCTAATAATTAACTAAATGATTATAATGATTTATTTCTACATGTACTAACTTTCAATACTTTTCTCTAAGTTGCAGATACTATAGCAAGTGCTCTTTAAGCACATTAAAATTAATAAAGAGTTACCTTCAGTCATGCATGTGTACAGAATGCTTAAATGCCCTTGCTGTATAAATTATCGAAAAAGAAATTGCAAAAAATTGTAACTTTTCTGAAAAAGAAAAAAACATCACGCACTAAATAAACATGTGTTTGTAATTTTACGCGTAAGTATAATGTTTTGCATAACTGAATAGTTTTCTATTGGAAATTGCACCTTTAATACTAAATATAATGCATGGGTATGCAACACTTGGATCACAAATTAATGTTATTAATGCTAGTATGAACTATATTAAAAGTTTGCATTAAAATGTTTTACAACAAATTGAATACTTTTTTTTAATTGTCTTTGTATAAAGTGCCTTTAACATGTGATCTACTATTTAAAAATTATTATACAATATTAAGGGAATGTTTCATCAGGAAAGGGGTGCTATAATTTTTAGCGATTCAATTTAATTATCTTTAGTCTTAAATATGTTTTTCTAATTGAATTACATATAATTTATATAAAAAAATAGTATGATTTATTTATAAACCATAGATGGCTCCAAAATACAAATTAAACTTGTAATATTTTTCTATTGGATTAATATGAAGATTTTTGATTTGAATAGTTGCATAAAATTTCCATTCACAATTTCTACTAGTTATGTCTCTTGACCAGGTATTTATGTTTAATGTTAAATACTCCAGTTCCATTTCATGCAAACTTAAAGCATATTTGGAGAAATGTGCTGACATGTTATCACTAATATGTATCTAAAGTATCCCTTTACATATAATTATATTTATACTTTAAAAAAAAAATGGAAGATAAAACGACATCAGAAAAAAAAAGATACATTATTCTCACTGAAATTTAACGTTTGAAAATATATTAATAAAGATTAAAATCATTATTACATCAACAAATTATTAAAGTTTATTATGAATAAATTGAGTTCTATTCTAATCAAAATCACAGTTTCAAATACTTACAAGAAAGTTAATTAACTAATTATAGCATTATTTTACCAGGATAATCTTATCACTCAAAAATATCAGTGATTTTCGCCAATTAACACCTTAACAATAATTTTGAAAAAGATTCTCTGTATTTCTCTTAGTAATAAATATAAAATTGATCTAAGTACTTTGCTTGGGTCAATATTTGTAAGAAACTCAATGCAACAAATTTATTCAGGACTTATAAGTAGGATAATATCGATATACACGAGTCTTTTATATTTATGTAAAAACAAATATCTAATATAAAATAAATCTAATCAAAAATGATAAATATTCTACATATTGTGCAAATACCAATATAAAAGCATATTTGTTATACATAGTAAAAAAAAATTGTACATCTATCTGTGTGATAGGTTTATACCACACAGCCATACTCTGAAAAACAGATGTGTTAATCGAACCACACACAAATATATAACAATTTTTATTTTTTTGTAAAAGAATTATGGATTCAAAAATGACTATTTTATTTTGATCATTTAGTATATATATATATATATATATATAGTCAGCTAGACTTTTCTTGATAAATTATATCTATTACCTGAAATAGTGTAGTGAATAAAGACTTTCAAAGTGTAGCACAATTTTTTTAAGTGTAATTTTACAAATGGTAAATGATCATTTTGATTTCTAATGTTTGAAAGAGGTACTTGATTCCCCCCCCCCCTCATCTAGTATAAACGTTCACGAAGTTGTAGTAAATTAAGACATTTTTCCATTTTTGTAGTGAATGCTTCTCGAAAATGTTTTTTTTTCTTTTCCCCTATAATATTGTAAAATTATTAAGTAAAATAAGCTATATAAATATATACTTGTTTTTGATATGACATGTATAGTTGCAAATTAGATTCTTGTGTTCTAATTTTAGATAGTTAAATACTGAAGCACCTCTGTTAACTACTCTGAAGATGCGTAAAAGAAGTAAAATTTAAGTTAATTAAATATTATATGTTCTCAATAAATCTTAACTTAAAATAAACAAAAATTTGCTTTTAAGTTAACTAACATATTTTACTTTGTTTATGTATGTTCTCTATATAATTTTATTTAAAATAAACACAAATTTTCTTTGAAGTATTTACATGCTTGTAAAAGTCTACATCTATCCAAAATCTTTTTTGAATAGGTTTCTTTAGAGAAGACAAAAGTAGTGAGAATAAAGCTTGTTTTAAGCTGGCGACGGTATTCAAAATATTCTTTAAAGTGGCTAGAATACATAATAAACAGTGAGGAGATGGTTTGTAATCCTCACGCTTCAACATGCTTTCAAAACACTCATATTTTTTACCGGTATATAAAAAAATGTGATTTTTTCCCTACAATTATCCTTATTTTTACTGATCAAGTAACCATTTCAGCGAAATAGTCGTAGCAATAGTAGTAAGCAAACGACAGCATAATCACGTAACCTAGTTTTCACGTGATCGTGACGTCACATGAATTTATTCCATTTCATTCCAAACAGGAAAAGGTGATAAATATCTATTAATTACATTAGAAAAAATAACTTTATCAGAAGTTTTATTCATGAAGAATAAAGTGCAGTAATCTGTAATAGATTCATTAATTTTATCAATATTTATATTGAATTCAATAACTAAAAAAATTATAATATATTTAATGATGTGTACTGCATGACACACCTTTAAACAATCATCACTTAAGATTTCAAATAACAATACACAATTTCCTTTTTATTAAGACCAAACATGAAATATTTGATCTTAATGATATTAAAGTTTATTTCAAAATCATCTCAATAATAACTTTAATATTATCAACTAAAGAATTTTAATCTCTATTTTTCCTTTTAGTTCTTTTGCTTCTAGAATTTCTTTTAGAATTATTATCTAAATTGGGAACTTTATAAAACACAATTCTTTATTATTACTTTGTAACATAATTTGCAATGTATTCTTAGCAAAGTAAATAACATTAAGACCACACATATGGATATATTGTATTAAAACTCCCAATAAAGTGATTTTTCCAACATAATCTGGGCTTAGTATTTGGTATAATTTTAATAATTGGCAAGTTACATTTTTAAATTTATGCATGTGAAAGTGTCTGAGTTCAATTTTATTAGAATTACTGAAGTTTTTAACATCATGTCTATGTTGATTAATCCTAATGTTAACAGTATTCGAGGTCTGACCTACATATTTATACTGACAAACTTTACAATTTAAAAGGTAAATACAATTAAAAGTTTTACATAGGTTAAATTTAGATTCACAATCATATTGATCATGATTTAACATAGTGCAAGTATTATATCAACTATATTTACATTTATTGAATTTCAACTTAAGACTATTATTATATTCCATATTTGTTTGAAAATAATTTTTGGAACTAGTTTGATATCATGGGTCTACAGCGCTTGGAGCGATAAAGGAATCACGCAAAGCAGCGCATGTCGTTGGAATGGAATCTAAGATGGCGGCCTAGCGGTAAGAAATCGTCAGTTGAAATGCAGTGAAATCTATTTCAAATGAAGAATATAGAAAGAGATTGAGAATAACCAAGTTCAATAAATAATGAATATCAATATAGTATAAAAAATGATATTTACTAATAGTGATATTATGCAGTATAGAATAATCTTTATAATATTATTTTATAGTAATTATTGTATATAATTACTATAAAATTGTAATATTTATTGTAATAATATAAATAATTGTAATAATATATATTACATTATATGATGATTATTATAAATAATTATTACAATAAAATAATATTTATTGTAATAATTATTTATAATAATCATCATATAATGTAATTTAATAGTAATTATAAAAAAGAATAATAATCATATTGTAATATAATAAAAATTATATCTGAGAATACTCATTTAACATAATTATAAATAAATAACAAAATAATTATAAATAAATAACAAAATAATTATAAATAAATTACATAAAAATAATTACAAATAACTAAAATAATAATTATTATTAATAAAGAATATATATGATTAGTATAGAGATAATAATAATAGTATTTTTATATTACATTACTAATAAAATCGCATTATATGTATTAAAATTAATAATAAATATTGTCGTAGCCTTTCGCTACCCCTAAGATTATCAACTCCCCTTCGGGTATTACCTGAATCCGAACGTGTTGAATGATTAATAAATTCAGAACTCATTTTAACAAATCCATCTTTATGTATTGATTTTTCTTAATTAAGAGATTACACAAATACTATTCAATTTTAAGAACAATAAAACACAGTGGAGAATGAGAAGGGTTCAATAATCATGAACGACGGAATCCTATCTGAATCTACGAAAGATCGACGCGTACAATTACAACTACACACTTATACTTAATTTGAATCAATAACTAACCTGATTTCTTATGTTATGGCAGGTTCATCTAGTTGGTTCTTTAAGATCTTGATTGGGTCAACTTGAAGTCAGGATTCATCGTTTTAAGAGGCAACTTATTTCTTAGCTATTCCCGAAGTTCTTCTATGATCTTTATGCACGACGATGCACCACATCTACGTTTACACTTGAAAATATTTTCTCATTTCATTTCATTCTCTTCTTTCTAACTCGCTAAACCCGAACTTATATAAAATATCTCATTTGCATAAATCACGCTTTGGCTCCCGGTGGAGATTGGTTGAAATAAATAAAATATTAAAGAATATGAGGAGGTTAGTGAAACGCGTAAGAACCCGTCACAATATCAATTAAAAAGTGGCGAAAATTTGCAATATTCGAAAAATTGCAAGTTCCTTCAATGAATTTCATAGAACAAGGAAAGCATTTTTAAAAAGTAAAAAAAAGTGAAAATATACTATTTATATCAATAATTAAAAGCACAGGACTAATACTTTAAAAAAAATATCCTGTGTACTCACACTTGATATTAGAAATATTTGAAGATTTTGATATTCGATCCGAAAAAAGCACAAGCAGAAGACTGAAGCACATTGCTCTAAGAACAAATGCAAATTAAAATGGTTGAATTTTTAAAGAAATCGAATTATAATCGCGCCTGAAATTAATAGGGTTACTACTAGAAAAAAAACTCAATAATAAATTACAGTTTAAAAAAACTAAAAAACACGCTTTATACTGAATCGAACTAAAAAGTAATTCTTTTTCTGAATAAGATGATTACCGAGAAAATTAATGTCATTGGGGTAAAAGCGTAGGGTGCTCTATATCAATTGTCATAATTTCTTACTTCTGTTCCGAAATGCTGAGTTAGTGTAAAAATTTAGTACAAAACACCCCACGCTTCTACCACAATGGCATTAATTTTTTCGTTAATCATCTTGTTCTAATAGTAAGAATTATTTTTTAGTTCGATTCAGTATAAAGCGCGTTTTTTTAAAACTTTAATTTATTATTCATTTTTTAGTTCGATCTACAATTAAAGCGTATTTTTTTAAAGTTTTTTAAGCTATCATTTATTTATTGTTGAATTTATCCTTGAGTTTGATATTTGGAGACGGAATTTCGTGGCTGCTGGAATTCCAGCAGCCACGCAGCAAATGGGGGAACGGTCCCATTTGCTCCGAAAAGGCTGGAGAGAAGCAGGTGGAAGATGCTTTGATGCCGTGGTCACAGGAATTACCGAGACATCAGTCCCAGAATCAATCATATTTTGACCGGGAAATCCTATTTGAGAGATATAAGCGGTTGATCACCATTGCGCCGACACTCGGTGGGTCGAGTCACGGCTGCTCTAGTTTTCCGTCTGGAAGGAACATGGTTTCCTGTACTTGGTAGAACGCCTGAGGTACCAACAATGTTTGTGAGCTTCGGATTCCCTGCTGCTTGAACGGCGACGGAAACATCCTTCTGGACCACGGGAGGTGGATCGCTCACGGGTCTCCAAGTGAGACAGGCGTGACGAAATCTCCATTAGCATGATTTTTAGATCTTGATTCTCGGCATCGATCGCGTGAATCGAAGAAGTAGGGCCTGCAAGTGCTATGATTCCATCAGCCATTTCAGCCAGTTTATCGAGTTGATCGTTAGAAATAGCCAAAATCTGCTGCACGCGAGTTGGCAAACACTGTATAAATAGAGACTTCAGCAGCTCCTCCGAAATTCTGCTATCTGCCTTGCTCCTCATCTTTAACAATGACGTGAAGGCTTGCAATCGCCGAATTACATTTCCGAAATCAGGCCACGTAAACGCTGTTCTGATTCAGCATATTGTGAGCATAGTCTAGTTCGGAGAGCAGCGTAGGGCTTAACTGCTGGAGGGTTTGAAATTATATCTAGAACTATTCCTAGTTCTCTCTTCTGGCTGTAACGCGGAAACCACATGGTGGAATTTAGTTATCTAAGCCGTGATTCCTGCTAGTACAAACTGGCTCTCCATTTGGCTGAACCAAATCTCTGGATTCGCTCTCCAAAAAGGCGGCACCTTCACGGAGACACGTGCAATACTGGCGGTAGTTGCGCTCTCCTTCTGACACGATGAGCAGAAATAATATGCAAATATAAATCTCAAGGTATAAAACTAGCACCAAAAAAACTTGTTCACCTTCAAAAAGTACTTTTCACCGAGTCAGGAAGCGGATGCAAGTGGATTACAAATTTGTGGTTTCAAAGTCCTGGGTCATCACTTTTGGTAAATTACATGTTAGGAAAATACAACATCAATAAAAGTCTTCGGCTATGTTGCAGGTTATCGTCCAGATCTTTAGTTCCTTGGAAATTTACAAGACTTTAACTTTTGCCTGGTCGCGGGCCATCTTAGCCATCGCAGTTGTTTACGTTAGCACCGTACTCGGAGACGAATGAAGACGGATTGGTGGTTCCACTCCCGACCGCTTATATATATACAGAGGCGGCGTAAGGCGTGAGCGGTGTAGGTAACTGCCCACGGTGCATAGGGCCTCGCGCCTCAAAGCCGAAATAAATTAAACGAAAAGTCGGGAAAATCCAAAAGTGCACGCCACAGGGTTTTTTTTATAATTCATAAATTAGAAAATTCTCATCTCTGTTTTTCTCCATAAGATATCAAAAAATTGATATATCCACTTTTTTTAAAACAAATATTCTATTTATTGGTGTATGAAAGTATATGGATAAACAATTCGTCAAAATATATATATTGTTTTCCCTTTTCTTTTATTAAAAATTTCTCAACTTTTGTCTTTTCCGCTCATTCGTTCATATTTAGTCAGGCAACATTAGTTGGAGTTAAGCTGCTATCGCGGTGAGTCCCCGGTCAAGGACGGGACATTGCTCGAGATTCCCCATCATTAGAAAGTCAATTAAAGTATCGCATGCACACGCAGTCTTGCTTCGTGTTACTATGTCATATTATAAATTTTAAAAGTATTTGACGTGAGAATAAATAATAGTGGTACTGGGCGTTTTTCATGATTTATCAATTATGTCAGACTTAGGAACTAAGAGAGATAGAAAAATGGGAATCTGGGGGGGGGGGGTTGCAGCAAAGAGAAAAAGAAAAGCGGAAAGAGAGTTGTATCCAACCAGGTTTAAAGTTCAGGTATGACGAAATTTCTCGGTCAGACTGAATCTGGGAGAACAGAATCAAATGAATCGATTCCTTCGACTTCTCAGCAACATTTATCCGTTGAATTTGGAAGTTACTCCAGATGCACCGACTATTGATACCGAAAGACGAAAATCGGAAATAGAATTAAAAGCTTGCCAATCATAATCTAACGCTGAGATTTCTGTGTTCACGTTGAGTAACACAAGTCACAATAGAGAAGAAGAGACTGAGATTAGTTCTTCGCCTGTGAAGAGAGATGCCAGTGACGTAGTGAAACAAGCATTTTTCAGTTTTGACCCGGGATTGTGTACATTTCCCATGGCAGATGCTCACCGGTCATGATATAGCTCAAAGCGGTCCCACACAACAGTTAAATAACAGTGACGAATATTATCCTAAAGATGATGATCAGCGTCGTTGCAGATTGGTTTATTCACACAAGTTCTAAAAATAAAGTTTCCTGTTTTCCATGCAGACTATTTGGCAATTCACAAACTCAAATGGTACAGGAAGGGTGTTGCGATTGAAAACACTCTTAAGTAGTATTTTACACAGATATAGGAATACTAAAGAACACATGGGCTATGTGTTCCAGTGTCCTCTTGCGCCTACATTAACGTGTGATCTTAAAAGTTTTATCAATTAAAAATGTTACGAACTTGATCCCAAAACGAACTTGTTTGATTTGAATAGTATTCGTTTGTTCGAAATAAAATTTGTGCGAACAAACGCATGCGAAAATTTTGTACAGATGGCAAAAATACAGATATACAGAAGAAAGATAGCTAGGGCTGCTACACGACTCAAAAGCGTGGAAATCATCGGGGTTACAATATTGGTTCAAGATTTTTTTGTTGGGCGAATTTATAACAAAAACCAATTAAGCTTGGGGCCCCTACTGGCTCTGGGCGCCCCTTGCGGCCGCCAGCCGCTTAATCCACCTCAGTATGGACATTACTTATCGTCAAACAAGTGGACAGGGTATTGTTAGTTAAGATATTGGGGACATATGTGCGGCAGAATGCTTATTTGAAAATGGACAAACAATGATTTCGGTAGTCGTATTCATTTCTCCGAATCAAACGGTTCAAAAAATAAAAGATTTCCAGCATTTTGTACTTTTACAAAATACCGAAGGTGATTTTGCTCTTTTAAAAAAACTCACTCGCTTCCCCTGATTTTGAGTGGTGTTTTTAACGTTCACTTCAGTTTGCCAGAAGCTGAGCCACCCATAGCTTTTTTGAATAACGAATTTAAGCTCGAAATGAACACAAATCGAAATGTTTTGACAACTGACAGTGGCACTGCTATTAAAGCTGTTTTTTCAACGGTTTTTAAATACAGGTTGCGGCAAAAAAAACCCGGACAAAATTTTTTATATAACTTTAAAAAAAATTAATAAATTAACAAATTATAACAAACAACAATAAGAGTACACTCTTACTAATAAATAAATATAATTCGTTTCAAAGTGACCGCCGTTTGCAGCAATGCAGAAACGCAAACGCTTGCAGAAATTTTTTCAGCAATGGTCCTCAAATCTTTTACCCCTTTAATCTGTCCCGTTCCAGTAGAAGCGATTGCTTTAGAGCAGGGGTCGCCAAACTTTTTTGATCATCGCCCCCTATATAATTTTTCGAAATCTCCATAGACCCCCCACAATTGTAATTTTCAGGTAATTAAAATAAAACTATATATTAGTCTAAATATTTAATAAATCAGAAACAGTAAGTAAAGTAGCTACAGATTTTTTACTTCTTAATGAGACGCGTGTGCCTGGTGTTTCCTGGCAAGGTTCGCTATATTGGGTTCGAAATTAGTCAATTTTAACCATAAATCCCCTCGAAGCTCCACATTTAATTTATTTCTGTTTTTAGTTAAAATTGAATTAACGTGACTGAAACCGGCTTCAACCATATACGAACTTGGAAACGCCAGCATAAATGGCTGAGCCATTTCGTAAAGTTTCACATATTTTTGCTTTATATTTATATTAGTCCAAAATTTATGTATTGTCAAATTTTTAATTAGCGTTTTTGCTTCAAGATCGGACAATAGTTCAGCAAGCTCATCTTGTATGTTGATGTCGACGTTATCAATTTGCGCCGAAAATGGCGCAATAATCCAATCAGGGATGTCGATGTTTTCCAAATCAACAAAGCGCAGTTTAAAATCGTCGCTTAATTTTTGAAGAATGATTTGTAAAAATTTCCAAGTCTTCTTTTATTTTTAATTGTTGCAGGTTTGAAAAATACTTATAATCCTTACGTAGCAATGAAGATCTAAATAAATTTAATTTTACTTGGAAGCCTAACAGTATTGTCCGAGCTTGGATAATTGTTACATCTTTTCCTTGCAGTTTTGTTTGAACGTCATTAAATTTTCCAAATAAGTCTGCTAAATAAAAAATATGGTTCTTATTGTTTTGGAGTTCATTGCTTAGAACAAGATTTATTTCGTTCAGAAATTCTGTCGTGGAGTCAAATAAATTGACGAGCCGTTGCAAGCATAGACCTCTAGACCAGCGGTTCCCAACCGCTGTTCCGCGGCACACCAGTGTGCCGTCTGAAGCCCCGTGGTGTGCCGCCGGGTCTGGGTGTCACGGCGCTGTGCAGCGCTATAACTCCTCCCGTCACAGTCATAGGTGGTCACGGCGCTGTGCAGTGCTATAACTCCTCCCCCTGCCTCCCTCCCCATGAGACGCAGGCAGACGCCTCACACAGTGTCAGAGAGACAACGGCTGCTGTGAGGAGAGAGACACTGATACTGCAGCGATGGACAAGTTTTTGAAAAGGAAAGAACTGGACTCTGAACAAAATCTGGAGCCAGATGAGAGCCCGAGTATGAGTGGGGGTCAAAAGAAAGCAAAGATGGTTAAATTCTCTGGCGCAAGGCAATATAGCGAAAGCTATATTTCAGTTGGATTTACTTTCACTGGAGATGAACACAAACCAACTCCACTGTGCGTGGTGTGGTGAAAAGCTAGCTAACAGTGCTATGGTCCCAAGCAAACTTAAACGCCATCTCCAAACGAAACACCCTTTGCTTCAAAACAAGAATGTGGACTATTTTGTTCGCCTGCGTGACAACATGGAGAAGCAGGCAACTTTTATGAGAAAAACAACAAAGGTAAATGAAAGAGCTCTTAAAGCTAGCTATCAAGTTGCTGAACTTATAGCCAAGACAAAAAAGTCGCACACTGTGGCAGAGACATTAATACTTCCTGCCTGCAAAGCTATTGTAGAGGAGATGCTCGGACCTGAAGCAGCAAAGGAAATAGCCAAAGTCCCTCTCTCAAACAACACAATTTCCAGACGTATTAATGACATGTCTGCAGACATCGAAAGTGTGGTTTTGGAAAAGATCCGTATCAGTGAGAAATTTGCATTGCAACTTGACGAGTCTACTGATATCAGTGGACATGCTCAACTCTTAGCTAATGTGCGTTTTGTTGATGGTGATGCAATTAAAGAAAACTTCTTTTTTTGCAAGGTATTGCCAGAAAAAACAACAGGAGAAGAAATTTTTCGGGTCACATCAGAATACCTTGAACAAGGAGGACTTAAGTGGGAAAACTGCACAAGTGTCTGCACCGATGGAGCTGCAGCCATGGTCGGGCGCACCAAAGGCTTTGTAAGCAGAGTGAAGGAAAGAAATCCAGATGTGATTATTACGCATTGTTTTTTACACCGCGAGGCCCTCGTAGACAAGACTTTACCATCAGCCTTAGTTCATGTGTTGGATGATGTTGTGCGCATGGTAAACATTGTAAAGTCACGACCCATGAAAAGTCGCATATTTGCAGCTTTGTGTGAGGAGATGGGAGCAAAGCATAAAACCTTGCTGTTTCATACGGAGGTCCGGTGGTTGTCGCGTGGCAAGGTCTTGGTTCGTGTGTATGAGCTGCGGGAGGAACTTAAAGTGTTTCTGACAAATGAGGGGTCAGATTACGCAAAGCAGCTTGCAAGTGATGAGTGGTGTGCAAGGCTGGCATACCTGGCAGATATATTTCATCATCTGAATGAATTGAACACCCGAATGCAAGGCCGAAATGAAAACCTGCTTACAAGTACAGATAAAATAAATGGATTCCGTTCAAAGGTGCAACTCTGCATCAACACGTGGAAAGTGGCAATCTTGAAATGTTCACACTCACCATGCAATGGCAAGGTGTTCACACTGCTGCACTGTGTGAGATAATAGTTAAGCATTTAAAAACTCTTGAGGAGAAGTTGTCATTTTATTTCTCTTCAGTCTCCACTGAATGCCTTGACTGGGTTAGGGACCCTTATAGCTCAGCATCAGTTGTTGGAAAGGAAATGACTTTACAGGAGCAGGAGGAACTAATTGAACTGAGACAAAATCGTGGTTGCAAGCTAAGATTTGCTGATCTACCTTTGGACAGTTTTTGGTTGGATACTGCCAAGGAGTTCCCCCTTCTGGCAAACAAAGCTATTTTGACATTGCTCCCTTTTTCCACTACATATCTGTGTGAGATTAGCTTTTCAAGCATGATTGCTATGAAAACCAAATACAGAGAGAGACTGAGAACTGTTGACGAAGAGCTACGTGTGTGTCTTTCTTCGATTCCAGCCAGAATATCAGCTTTGTGTTCAGCCAAACAGGCCCAGGTTTCGCACTGAAAGTATTTTATAATTTTTCACTATTCTGTTTACTTAATATTTCATAATAAAGTAATTATAAAATACTTTCTTTGTGCTTATTTGATTCCTATTCAAGAGAATTACTTTATTATAGTCAGTATAGGCACAGAGTTAATTTTTTAACATTTTCTAATGGTGGTGTGCCTCGTGATTTTTTTCCCCGCGACAAGTGTGCCTTGGCCAAAAAAGGTTGGGAAACGCTGCTCTAGACAACCATCTAACCTCGGTGTGCAGAAGTAATTGGTTAAATAACTCATTGTTTTCCTCACAAAGTTTGGCAAATAATCTTGATTTAAGAGGTTGAGCTTTAATTTGATTAATAGATTTAATACAAAACTGTAAAGCTTCATGTAACTCTGAACTCAGATATTTTGCTACTAAGTTGTGTCTATGCAACACACAATTGAATAGTACGAATACCGGGCACTTTTTCTTTGAGGCATGTAGCAAAACCTCGGTAACGCCCTACCATAGAAGGTGCGCC
Organism: Trichonephila clavata; assembly: GCA_019973975.1. Taxonomy (NCBI): domain Eukaryota; kingdom Metazoa; phylum Arthropoda; class Arachnida; order Araneae; family Nephilidae; genus Trichonephila; species Trichonephila clavata. The sequence continues at coordinate 69,385 of BMAO01026545.1, forward strand.
ATCTGTGGCTACTGCTATTATATTTTCAAGCGGAATGTCATATTTATTTAAATATTCTTGTAAACATCTAAAAATTGTCACTCCCTTCCCATCGGTTTCAAGATATTTAGCAAATAAAAATTCATCAATGACTTCTCCTTTAATTTTACTGAAATATCTAACATACGCCATAAGAATAGCAGAAACGCCAAAAACAGATTCATCAAGTTGTATAGAGAACTTGGAATTTTTTAGCTCCGAAACTACTGTGTTTTCCATTTCTTCGGCCATTTCGTCAATACGCCGTTTTACAGAATTTGCACTTAATGGCAAAGACTTTAAAACATTAGTAGAGTCTTTTTTCATCACATTCTCAATGACGTCTTTAATTGCAGGTACTACAATTTCTTCTGCGATTGTGTGGGGTTTTCCCCTCTTTGCTATATTAAGCGAAATCTTGTACGAAGCAATTAATCCTCCTTCATTTTCAATTTCAGTAGACTGTTTCATAAAACTTTTTAGAATTGGTCGACATAGGAATTTTTCTTTGAGTTTTTTTGAAAAATTCTAATTCTTCATTTTTTTTTTATCTGAATGAAACTTTCAAGATGATCTTTCATTTTTGACGGTTTCATGTATTCATTTCCAAAAGTTTTTTCGCATATAAGACACATAGGAATAGTTTCATTTGTCGGTGAACAAATAAATCCAAATTTTAAGTTAACCCAATGAATAATACAGACATTTCTTTTTAGATACTGAAGCTGTCATTTTTAAATTAGAGTTCTGTAAATAAGTTAAAATTAAGTTGGTATATTTTACTAATCCACATTATTAAAGCTTATCTTTTCACAAGTAACAATAATTAAAATTGATATCAAAACTAAATAGTTTTATAGAAACAATAACTAATTATTCAATGGTAGATATAATAATAGTAATGATGACACTACAAGCATTTAATACTGTTCACAGTTCACAAAGATAGCTGAAAATGCATATGATATTTGCGTTTGTAGCATCCAGTGTAGAATTAATTGGACAAGCGCACATATGCATCTGACTCTTATGCAAGGCTCGTATGGTTTGCGATGGAGACAAAGGGCGAACCAACGACACGATGCGTAACTGCCGTATAAAAAAGAAAAAAACTAAAAGAACTAAAACCACACACATAAGAAGAAAGAAAACGGAGTACTGAAGATTCCCTTAGCGCTTAATGCATAGAAAGCCAACGGCAGTGTCGTCGCTCGCCAAGTCTGCGCCAAAGGCTCCTAATTGGTTGATGGGTTCGCCAGCAAGAGACACGGATAAGCCTCAATCGCTCTTCTGGCTACATACTATGAGTCGTGCAAATTACAAACTGGTCACAAGGTCAAGTTGTGACGTCACGGTATACATACGAAAACCCATAAGAAAAAAAGGGGCAGATTGTTTTCTGATTTATTATTTTATTTTCTATAAAGAATATAATATTAAGTCAATTATAAAAATATTTTAAAAATAACGTACGCAGTTAGATATGTGTGATTTGCGTATTAAGAACTGTTTTTCCTTCGAGTCCCAATAGACCCCCATTCGACCCCTTGGGTCAGATAGACCCCATACTGTTGTTAAATAGACCCCTAGGGGTCTATATAGACCACTTTGGCGACCCCTGCTTTAGAGAGTCCAAAGTTTTGCGCAGTTTACTGCAGGCCTTGGACTTTGTAATCCATGGGATTGATATTCTGCGAGTAGGGTGGCCCTTCTTCAGATGTTATCATGTCTGGAAAATTCACCTTACACCACTCCTGTGTCTTTTTGGCCTTGTGAGCTGGTGCAGAGTCTTGTTGAAACGTCCAATTTGCATTTCCGAAATGCTTTCGGGCCCACGGAGGTACAACAGTTTCAAGAATGTCCCTGTGGTACACTTTTTGATTGATTTTATGCCCTCTTCCACAAAAACCAAAGGTGTTTTGCCACTTGCGCAAATTCCGCCCCAGACCATGACTGACTTTGGATATTGGCGATGTTCAACAGTTGCCAAGGTGCTTGGAGAGTCCACGGACCAGATTCTATCGTTTTCGGAATTGTGAACTTGTTGAACCGCAAAGAGCTTCTCATCAGTGAAAAGGAATCTCTCCCAGCGCTGACTTGCGGCCCATCTCAAAAGTTTTCGGAGCCGCACGAGTTTGTTTTTTTCTGTGAGAAGCTGAACTTTTCGCAACTTGTAAGGTTTCAGTCCAAGCTCGGTTTTTGCTATTCACCTCACCGAACTGTCCCTTATTCCCATGTCACGAGCAACCTGTCTCATGGAAACCCTGGGATTTCTCTGGACTAGCTTTTCGATGGCCTTACGATTCATTGAAGTGTTTATAGTGCGTTTTCGCCCACTTCCTGGACGTCGACCATTATTGGAAAGCTCTTTGAAACGGCAAATTGCATCAAACACTGTTTGCCGAGGTACAATAAGCAAATGAAAATGCCACCCCTCTTCCCAAAGTAAAAAAAATATTATTAAAATATACATAAAAATTGTTTATAAATACACGTCTATAAAACCTAAATTATGTGCTTGCAAAGAAAAAGGCAGCATAACAGTATATATAAATATTTATTAAAAACTAAAACACAAAAATAACACAAATTTAAAACTAATAACAAAATAAACAAAAAATTAGAAGTGTTTTTTTCCCTGACTTTTAACTCTGAAAACTTTCTGATTAATTCTTTTAAATCCATTTGCTCATTTTTTCATGTTTTATATCCAATGTAGCTAAACCATTTAATCTATCTTGAAGAGTTGTGGACCGTAAGAGAAAATTTTAATTTTGAGAAATTCCCGTTTCTGCATGCTACACTTATTGGCAAGAACAGTAAAATTCTTAATGCGATAGCAAGAATTGGCGCAAATTCTAAACTGAAATAAATTTTAAAACTTCTCTATTGGGCTTTTTTTTTGTGCCTAATAAAGCTTAAACTGACATTATCTCATCCGTTAGATCAATAACGTTTATATGTACTGATTCTCCATCTGTCAACATCATTTCCAAATTTTTACAGTTTTTAATTATTAAATTTTAGGGGTACTTTTAAATCATACATATTTTATAAAAATTGAAAAAAAAATTGTTCTATAGATACTCATTAAATTAAATTTGCATTCCAATGCATTAAAATGGCTTGGTTAATTGTAAAAAAATAAAACTCTATCTTGGATTTTAATTTAGGATCTTCCACCAAATCATCGCGTGCTTCGTAATCAAAATTAACATTTTTGTGTCGAACTCTGTGTTAGTCGCCTCCAAGTTAGCAGAGATATCAATATCATTCGCCAGTTCTTTTGCATCACAGAGCATTTCATCAAAAGCCGCATCCGATCGAAGATCATTAAAATACCATTTCTTAAGAGTTCCATAGCAGATGGTAGATCGTAATCTTTTGTTTGCAATAGCTTGTTTATTGGATTTATGCAATTTAAGATTTTATACCAAATAATAATAGAGCATAGGAACTTGTATTGCTTATAGAATTTAGTAATCCAGAGACCTCATCTTTTATAGAGTTACCAATTTCAGCATTATTATGAACACTAAAGAGAGCATCATAAATACTTCCTAATTGATGCCTTGAGGGTTTAATAGTCTCTATTCGGCTTTCCCAGTGAGTTACATTTTGTGGTTTTAAAGTTATGCCCTTTATATATTTTAATAATATGGCCCAACAAAAAGCTTGTGATGAAAAAAATAAACTTTTTTGGACTGCATTAAAAATTACAGGTTTCTAAGAATGTTTTTACCATGTCATTAATGACCAAATTTAAAGAGTGGTTACTACATGGTACGTAGACTGTTCGTGAACTTAACATCCTAATTTTAGATTGTACCCCTAATTTCTCGCCTCTCCTGTTGGCTTCATTATCGTAGGCTTGCCCCCCCCCCACATACCTAGCAAATTTAGTCCTAATTTTTTAGGTTTCTCAGCTATTAAATTTGAAAGCTTTTTCCCAACCGATCTTTCAACTAGAAGAAAACCTAAAAGACTTTTATTAATTTTAACGGTAATTTCATTAGAATTACATTTTTTTAATACATACATATCTTACCACAAAAATGTCATTTGTTCGATCTTACTGGCATCAGGGGTGCAATCTAAAATTATTGAATAAAAATTGACTTGTTTAATTTTATGAACAATTTGTAGTTTAATGTTCTCATGTAAAAGAAAAATTATTTCGTTGTGAATATTTATTCCTAGATAGTGAGTGTACTTTAATTTCTTGATTTTTTAGCACTCTTCGAACGTGTACCTCCCTTATTGGATCGAATTTAGCAAGTAATTGAATTATTTGTAAAAAATGACCATTATTGGAATCGGAAAGTTTGTCATTCTTACCACGAAGGGCTAAACAATTTTGAGCAAGCATAAATAAAGTTATCATATATAAATAAAATTTTCAGTTTAATTAAATGGGGGAGGGAGGTGATGAGCTTTAGATGCTTGTAACTATCTTCATAGAGAACGTGAATCCATTTTGCATACATAATTATTTCTTCCTGAGTTTTTTTGTTGTGACTTGTTGAACCTCTGGGTATGCCTTGTGGAAACACAGGGTTCCGTGGAACACAATTTGAAGACCACTGGAATAGACTATCCATTTACGCATAACCTTTTCACTGTTTTGTTTTTAAAATTTGGTACAATAATGTAAGCTTAACCTTCGACCGGTGTTGCATGAGGAAAATTATACTATGTCAATAGCTTAGGGGGTCCTTTTACCAAAAAACATCTATCGGTGTCTGATAGAATGGGTGGCCAAGTTTCTGGATCGGAACTAAATATAATCGCTAAAGTATTCTAATCTTTTCGTTTTGCCTGGAAGAGTTCCTATAAGAGCAGAGCCACTATCAGTTCTGTTTATATCATCTGCAATAATTTCTTCATGAAAGTTTAAATCAGATTCTGATTCTATACTGTCTTCCTTTTTCCTAGTGCCTTGTTAGTAGTTCAGTAAACTTCCAGCTTGTCTTTTAATGTAAGCTTGATTTTCGTGTCGCTTTCTTTTGTATTGAGCACCATGTTGTTCTTTTACCCCCTCCCTCAGACATTCTAATTTTCTTAAGAAAATCTACTTAAATTAAATAGAAAAAGAATGAAGTTAATTGATAGAATGTTTTGCTTTCAAACAAAAAATTTTAATTCATCAAAAATTGACCCATTTGAATAAAAAATCTATGTGTTTGAGATTTTCCACAAAATCTTTTCGTAAATTTAAAACAAAGAATAAAAAGCCCTTATTTTACTTTCGTTTGAAAACTGCATTGAGTTATGTTTAATACATCTAGAATTGATAACTATATAATAGGGTATTCTAATAAAGTGTATTTTTCAATTTTAAAATCGGGAAAAGCAAATTCGTATAACTTATATTTTCAGCAAACCCACTTATACATATCTGTACTTAGCATATACAAAATATAGAATGAATTTACATACTTTTTAATCTAAGAAAAATGTTCAACTTATACAACTGCCGTAGAAAGAATACTTTCCATTAATCTTATTTCTTACACTAGAAATAAATAATCTTTATAACCACTGAAATTAACACTAATTAAAATACTCAAAAAATGGACTACAATACATTATATTTCTCAGTCAAATTAAATTCTGTCTTTTAACTTCATTAAAAAATGTCATTTCGAAATATTTTTCATAACATTTAAATACAAATATATATATATATATATATAATCTCATTTGGAAATATATTTATAATACTAAAGTAATTTACTAAATTTATCTCTTTTTACATTAAAAAGAAGAAAACATTCAAATAATTCACCTATTACTGTCCTAATTTGCAAACTTAAAATATTCCGAAAGAATTTTTATAAAATGCCTTTTCGATACTCCAACCAGCAATAACACAATTAATTATAAGAATATAGTTACCATATAGTATTACTAAATTTCTCTTGATGTATGAAAAAAAGAGAAAAATAATTCTAAAACCACATCTGTTACATTGATTTAACATGATGATTCAGAAAAATGGAATCAAAATTTACAATAAACAAGACAAATGAACCACAATTTTTTTTAATTCTGGGAAGAGTAATGAAGCTTGTACAAGGCGTCGTAATGGAAATGTATTCTCTCTTATGAAAAAAAATTTCGCGTCAACAATATTATTTCGATTTAATCTAAAAATAAAATTTTTCCATCCATATCTCTCAACTATAACTACAGATACGTATATACAAAATAATTTCACTGAAATTAGAATAATCTATTTTCCTTTTAACTTAGTAGTCCTTTCAATTATAATAGTTACTCATTTATGCGGATTTACTTATAACACACTTAATTATATATACAAAATATTTTTCAAATTTGGTCCAAATGCCACCCCGGACAAGGGTCCGGTCTGTCCGGTCCTAGAGCCGCCCCTGGTCATATTTTAGTTATTATAAGTCTATTTCTCCCCAGCTCTTCCCCAAATTGAACAAGAATAATTTTTTTTGATAAAAAAAAAATTGCATTACTCCTTGTGTTAATAAAATAAAATTTTCTTTAAAGATATAATTATTCGATAGAAAATTATTTCCAATCCAACCCGATTCATTTTTTTTTAGGATTTAAGTTACTACTGGCGTATTTACCACGATAACATGTCAAATGTCACACACACATCATATGCGGCTACTGTAAGGGGCTCGTTTCTTTTTAATAATTAAACTAGATGATAAGTGTCATAAGTAAAAAATCTTACAGATATATTTTTGTTTGATGAAAATCGGTTTTTCTCCTTAAAATTCAAGGAATTTTTAAATTCATTTCTGTCTTTCTGAGGAGTGATGCTGGAAGATTCAGAATAGAGATTTATTGTTTTTGACCTTTCTTCAATTTTGTTTTCCATAAAAATGCCACTAAAGGCCTCAGCATTAAAACTTACTTCCCTTAAATTATTTCTAGAAGTACCATGTTCTTCGTTATCAAGCTGTTTATCTATGGAAAGAGAATATACATACTTCAGCTTTAAAATTAAAATAATGAATTGTATTTTGAAAGAAAATTACAGGTTTAATTATTTTTCTTAATAACAAAGATTTATACAAGTTATTTTTCGTCATTTAGTTTTTATGCTTATGAAATTAAAGCATACTATACTGTTCGAATTAATAGGGACAAACATGTTTTTCTTGTTTGAGTTGGTATGTGATTACTAGTGATGTACTGAACCACCTCAAACTCGTTATATCTACCTTTAGGTAGTGTGACAGATCGACTTTGACTATAATTTATTCATTTTAATGTATCAGAAGCTCAGTTGTGAGCCTTGCAGTGGGCAGCTGGTAACTTCAATTTTGCGTTCTGTATGAGACGTATTACTTTTTACTTGTTCAAAGATGAATATTACTCCGAGGAACCGTTCTAAAATAAATCCCTTTCGACTATGAGAGATGTAGCTATGGAAGAGTTGGTGTGATCGAGAATTAAGTGTTTTAAAAATATTTCAAAATTCTGGATCATTGTCTCTAAAACGAAAAGAAAAATGTGGGCGCAAGTGGAAAACTACTCCAAGAATTGATAACATTTTAATAAGAATTAGCAAAATAAATCCAAGAAAAACAAGCATATAGAGCTTTGAAGGGATTTATTCAAGTACCTTATTGGAAGGGATTTATTGGACTGAATACCTTAAATGCAAGGAAAAGGTTTCTGGAAGGTGGCCTTAAGGCAAAAAGATTGAGGGAAAAAATATTTCTAACTCAGTAAATGAAAAAACGATTAGTATGGGCCAAAAAATACCAATCATGGACTGTTGACGACTAGAAGAAGGTGATTTTGAGTGATGAAAGATTTATTTGTGCAGGGATAAAAATCAAGAGTAGTTGGACGAAGTGAATCTAAAACTTTGTTACCAGATCATATCCAACAGATTGTAAAACACCCTTCTAAACATATGTTTAGGTTTTTTTCACAACAAATGACCCTGAAATCCTAGTTCCTCTTAAATACATAATGAATTCTGTCAAATATATAGAAATATTATGTAATAGGATTGTTCCATTCATGGAAACATTGGATGGAACATTTCAACATGCCACAATTCGAAATCGGTCCATACTTTTATGCGGAAAATAAAATAAAAGGGCTCGATTGGCTTGAAAATTCCCCAGACTTAAATCCTATTCAAAACTGATGGCATATTCTCAAGAGAGATGAATCGCACGACAACAGAGCAAATGATAAAAAGGGCTATACTAGTGTGTTTCCAAGAAAGATGATGAAATCGAGAACATGTGTGCTACTCTAGTGGAGTCAATGCCAAGACGAGATGAAAAGGTCATTTCTGCTTAAGAAAGACATGCTTCGTACGAATAAAGATTTTTCAGTCGATTTAAGGTATGTAATGATACAAAGCTAAGGTGTCTTAGAAAAAATCACTTTGTTTCCATTTGTCCCAATTAATTCGAACAGTATACTACATATATATATTTTTATATTTTATTTTTGTCACAAAATTTAAGCAATAATAACTTTTTCTATCATGAAACAAACTATTTTTATGTGTAAAAATAAAGCTTAAATAACCCAGTAACAAATGTTTCCAATTATACCTAAAAATTATTAATATATAAACAAAATATTATAAAAAACATTAATATTTCAGAAAAAAATATTCATTAAAATAAACTTTTCAAAATTTCTATATTAATACATTTAAGAATATTTTACATGAAATTTAACATAAATTTCTTTTTAATGAATTAAAAAAGTTTTTATATATACCTGAATATTATATATATATATATAAAAGTATGTGCAATAATGACCATTAAATTTGCTACACCAAGAAGGCGGCATGCTACAGACATGAAATTTAAACGACAGGAAGAAGGTGCTGTGATATGCAAATGATTAGCTTTTCAGCGCATTCAGAAAAAGCAGGAAGCTCCTTCTCCATCCCAAGGCCACGTATGCGTTTCAATTTGGGATGGAGGAACGTTTCGCGTTCCCTTTCTCAAAGATGTTAGGCTTCACCGGTTTCTCATAATCAAATTGCATTTGAACGTTGTTGCCTGGTGAAAAGTTGTTGTGATGCCTCGTGTAAGAAGCAGAAAGGCGTACCTACACGTTTCTGACTTTGATAACGGTCGAATTGTAGCGTACCGAGATTGCAGTTTATCGTATCGAAGTATTCCTGCTCGCGTCGGTCGAAATCAAATGACTGCAGGCAGAATATGGAATCGATGGGTTCAGGACGGTAATACGGAACGCTGTGTTGGATCTCAACGGCCCCTATCATTAGCAGCCGAGAAGACAGGTATGTTATCGGCATGAACTCAATGGATCGGGTTGCCACGTCACGAGGCCTGAGTCAAGAATTGCGGTCGTTTACAAGACAACTAATGTCTACACGAACAATTCGACGACGTTTGCAGCAGCATGGACTCTCAGCGAGGTGACCAAGGCGGTGGCTACTCTTGATGCTGCATCACAGACAAGAGCGTCTTCAATCAACGACCAACCTGAGCACACAAGTGGCGAGAAGTCATTTTTTCAGATGAATCTAGGTTCTGTTTACAGCATCAAAATGGTTGCTTCCGTATTTGGCAGCATCGTGGTGAACGCACATTGGCGCATTATGTAACGGGTCTATCCGAGAGCCACCTACTAATCCTCTTGGGGAAAACTATTGAGTTAAATATGGTTCAATTGAAAACTTTTTCCCGAAGAAAAAGGGCGGTTTATGTATAATTGAAGGTTTATATTTAAGCTTTAACTTTTGGGTTCGAGAGAGAGAGGTTAGGAGTTAAATGATAGAAGTTAATGATAAGCGCAAAGTAAGGGAAAGCTAGTCGAGAGCGGCTAGACAAACAATGGCTTAAAATTTAAAGATTTGTAAATTGATGAAAAAATTTTGAAAACACGAAAAAAGAATGGCAAGATTGAATATTTTGTACAATTTTTGGGGTATCCAGAAAAATTTAACATGCGGGTACATGACGTGAAACATCTATAAAGAACGATTAATATCTGCTTAACCATCAGTCGCAAAAATGTCTTTCTACGTAACACTTGTGAGTGATAGCTCCTAAGATTTCTTTCTAGGAAATAAAGTTTCACATTTTATTACACAATTTCCGATTCCTATTACTCTAAAGGGAAAATGGGATTAGTTGATTTTATTTATCCTCATGCATGGTACAATATAAGAGAAGGTAATAATTTATTCGGTTTCGATCTGGGTGATGAGAAATTGAAAGCTAGAAAAATTCCTCTAGGATGTTATGAGTCTATATCTGACATTTTAGAGGGGATGTACTGAGAAGATTTTAAGGAAAAAATAAAATTTCATTATCCTCCTGTTGTCAAAAGAGTGAAAATCAAGACAAAAGGCTAAATTTTTTCAGGTGAAGGTGTTTCTGAACTCCTTGGTTTCGAGCCAGGTGAAATTAAAGGGAAAGTAGAAAGTCCTTATATCTCTAATCCTAATGCTTCGTTTCCCCTTACATATGTTTATTGTGATTTGGTAAAACCTTAAAATGTGGGTGATAGTCAAGCCCCCCTTTTGAAAATTGTAAAAGTTGAAGGAAAAGATGGAGAGTGGTAAATTCGCACTATACTAGACCTCATTATGTTCTCGTAATACGCCAGCATTTTCAAACAATAGAATTGATTCTTAGATTGCATTTAGGTGATTTAGTACTCTTTGAATGGGGGTAGAGTTACAGCGGTGGTCCGATTTCGCATGAGACAAATAGTATAAAAGAAAATTAATGGAGGTATAAAGCTCATTCGAGGATCAAACTTGATGGAATAAAGATGCTCGTTCCGTATACATGTTGTTTAAAACAATATGAAGACTATTTCATCCATCAAGCTGGCAATGGACTTCCTTATTATCAAGGTCAGTCATTTCAAAAGGGATATGGTATCGGAGGATGGTTTAAAAGACTATTCCGATCCGCTCCACCCTTTTTATCTCAAGGAGCCAAATCTGTTGGAAAAGAAGTATTAAGAACAGGAAATCAAATAGCGAATGATTTATTAGAAGGACGAAATCTGCAAGAATCACCTGAAGAAAGAGCAATAGAAACAGGAAGAATATTAGCAAAGAAGGCAATTAAAAAAGCAGATGATATGCTCGGTAAAGGGAAAGCCTATAAAAGAAAGAAGAAACTTTCAAAGTATTTCATTCAATCCAAAGTAAGGGAGAAGAAAAAACGTGATATTTTCGATACGCACTAAAAATGGCATTTCTTTTGAAGGATTCTCCAGAATGTTCAAAATCCGAACTTAATTTATTTGCACTTCCACCTACCCAAACGATGATTGAAAGAGGTCTTTGGGTTCAGTTTCATCCAATAGTAAACGTATCTGACAGAGGACCTATTGAATTTCTCCTTTTAGGAAGCGGTGAAGACTACCTTGATTTATCTCAAATTCAACTTTATGTTAGAGCAAAAATTTTAAAAAGGGATGGAAAACCCATAAAGAGAAAAATAAAGTCGGCCCCGTTAATCTTTTCCTCCACTCTTTATTTTCTCAAGTGGATATTAGTTTAAACAAGAGAATCATTCCATCTAGTAGTAATACTTATGCTTAGAGAGCAATCATACAAACACTATTAAACCGTGGATATGACAATAAGATTTCACAGCTTACATCTGAAGTTTATTATACGAATGCAGCAGGTCGGATGAATATACGCTGGTGTCCAAAAGTTAAGCATAATTGATAATTATGTGAATAAAGAAGGAACTGCAAATCAGAATGGCGGGAAACGTGATATGCGAGTGTAAAATGGTTATAAAATAAGGAAGCAAATCAAAAGAATGATAATAATTAATTTTATTATCTAAAGTAGCAGTTTGAAAGAAAACTGAGCGTAGCAAGGATTCACACTTTAAAGAAAAAATGAAAGAAAACATTAAACAAAATACTGATGCTGCAGTTTAATAAGGCGTGTGGTCACCTCTGACAGCGGGGCACGCTGCACAGCGATTTACCATACTTGCTATGAGATGATGAATGAGCTGTGGGCTCAAACGGTTCCAAGCTTCTTGGAGAGCTCTCTTCAGTTCTGTAACGGAGCTTGGTGGGTGTGAAAGGGCTGCAATTTGTCTCCCGAGCATATCCCATACATGCTCGATAGGATTTAAATCAGGGGAGTTCGCAGGCCACGACATGCGCTGGATGTTTTCCGTTTCAAGAAAGTCATCAATCAGCACCGCTCGGTGACATGGCGCATTATCATCCATGAATATGAAGTCAGAACTGACAGCACCTCAAAACAAGCGAATATAAGGCTCAAGAACTTCGTCTCTGTATCTTTGAGCAGTCACAGACCCCGTGTCAAAGAAATGGAGGTCTGTGCGGCCGTTCATCATTATGCCTGCCCATACCATTACTCCCCTTGATGGAAAATGATGTCTTTCCGTTATGTTTCTTGGTTCAAAACGTGTTCCACGTTCTCTCCATATCGTTACCCGCCGAGAATCACTACTCAGACTAAACCGGGACTCGTCACTGAACATCACATTGGCCCACTCTCCAATGTTGATGTTTCAAACGAGCGCGTTTATGCGCAGACGTGAGGGGAATGCAAACTGCTGGTCTTCTGGCATACAGGCCAGCATGATTGAGTCTCCTGTAAACAGTTTGTCTCGAAATTCGTATTCCTGTGGCGACTGTGAGCGCCGAACCCAGTGCTCTGGCAGTACTGCCCCCTGACGTCGCTCACTTATTACCAAATATCGGTCTTGGCGAGGGGTTGTGACTCTTGGTCGACCTGATACTGGTTGTCGGGTAACATCTCTCGTTCTTTGAAACCTCTGCCACAGTCTTGAGATCACAGACTGGTTCACATTCAGAATTCGAGACACTTTGGTTTGTGATCGTGAGGATTCCAGCATTCCAACGATTCTTCCTTTCCTAAACATGTCCAATTGGCGTCTTTGTGCCATCATTCACCTTGTTTGATGGTTAACAACGTTCCTTCGCACAGCAGTTGCACGAAACCTGTTTGAACTGCCTATGCAGCTCAGACATAACATGCCGTTCCGACATGCGCCGGTGTTTCGCGCAATACGTAGCCGACTGAAAAATTTTGCATAAACCCAATGTTTCTTCTTCACCCAATTAATATCCGCAAGAAATTTGGAATAATTTTACGAATATTTACTCCATGTTTTTCGCATTTTACGATTTATGCTTAGCTTTTGGACACCAGTGTATAAGATGAATATGATAAAAGGACCCGAGTGAAGGATTCAGCAAACGAGTTCTATTATTCAAAAACAGTGCGACTGTTTATATGATGGGGCGACTTAATGTAGATTTGTTTAACCAAGATAGACTTTTGCTTAACCTAGTAGATTTAAAGATTATACTCCTTAGAAATAAAACAGAATTTTGCCTGATGGGACATGGGGATTATAAAGTTGTTTTTGATCACATCTCTCTCGTTGTAAAAAAAGTACGAGTAAATCCAGGAGTTTTCATAGGACATGCGAAAGCAACAGCTAAATATCCCATTGACAGAGTTGTATGTAAAGTATTTTCTACGCCTCAATCCAGCTATTCTTTCATTCAGGATAACGTTTTTTAAGGGCAGATGCCCAAACGATTGGTATTGACTTGCGTGGATAGTGATGCATTTAACGGAAACTACAAGAAGTCTCCCTCCGAATTCAACCATTATTATATGAACTTTTTAGGGATCTATATAGATAGTCAACTTATGCCTCATTAACCATTAGAACTAGATTTCGAAAAGAAAAAAAACTACATTAGAGTATACCAGAATTTATTCTTACAGTTTGAAGGTTTTTATTTATCAAGAACTGAATTTCATCTAAAGGATATGCATTATATCTGTTTGATTTATCACCTGATTTATATGATGGGGAACATTTCAATTTGATGTTGTTGTTGTTGTCGTGTCCTTCCCGCAGGGAAGGAATGAAAGTTGCCATTGCCTGTGAGACAGGTTGGACTTCTTAACGATAGATGGCGACACCACCTATCTCCATCTCCACAATTTTGGCATGGGAGGGAAATATTCTCCAGCCTCCTGCACTCGTGGTTTCTGCTGCGACCGCCCACAAGACTTTCGGACCCACTGATTTAACGAGCACGTACTCCGTCTATACTCGGTGGTATTTAGTGGCATTGGGCATCGAACCCAGGCCCTCAGGATTTCAATTTGATCAAGCACAGTAACTTAAGAATAGAATTAAAATTTAATAAAGCTCTAAAACAGACAGGTTCATTAATAGTTTTTGCCGAATTTGAGTCCCTGATTGAAATCAACAAAACGAGAAATGTTCTCTTTGATTACGGAAGCTAATGCATGGCTCACATATACATCGAATTTTATCTAGAGATAGAAATGCGTCAAAATATTTCATCGGAGTTTTCTCATCAGACGATATACCTCCTACTACTACTCTAGTTGTAAATACGGATACACCTGACAAAGAAGGATCTCATTGGTTGGCAATGCTTATAAAAGACAAGAACACTTTAGAAGTTTTTGATTCTTATGGATTTCTCCACCAGAAATGTACGGGAATTTTATTTCCAAGTATGCTAAACAGTTTACGAATGTCAAATGGAATAAAAAAATCCATCTTAAGTCTCACATGAAATGTTTGTGGACTTTATTGTATATATTTTTATTTAAAAATATAAGTCAGGTTATTCTATGGAATATGTGTTATATGAATTCTCTTGCAGTAAACTGAATGATTTTCGATTGTATCAATATTTTAAGAAAATATATAGTCTAAGAATAAATTTTAGATGATAATAAAAAAAATATATTTCTTATATTTGTGTTATTATTTTTATTATAAAATGTAAATAATTTTTCTTTGAATTTTTTAAGTTTCTCATGTATAAAATTATAATTATTTATTTATAAAGTTATAATTATATAAAGTTACTATTATATTTATAAAGTTTTTATTATTTTAAGATTAATATGAAAAAAAAAAAGAAATCTATCAATATTGCTCTTAACCTTAATACTCTATATTCAAGTTGATCAGCAATTTTCTAGCTTTTTAATATACTTCAACTTTTTTTCAATATATTTCAACTTTTTTCCAATTATTTCACTTATAATAATATATTTTTGTGTAAGAAACAATAACTAAATAGATCAATTTATTTAAAAAAAATTTATTGAAGAACAAAAGCTATACACTTAATATTCTATCCATGACAAAGGTTTTGCATACAATGTTTTTGTTTTTAGATATTTATTCTTAACAAAACTCGATGGAAAGTTTTTTCTTATTAAAACTTCGTTAAAAGATTCAAACCCGAAAGGTTTTGTTTGTCTGTCTCTCACTAAGTGAGTAATCAAATTTATAATATTTGTATTGCGCATAATTTTTCCATCTACTATTAGCTCTTTATCAGGTGCCCAGTATATTTATCCATGATTTTGCTGGATAAAGTTTAAAATTTTCTTTGCGATATTTTTGTATTTTACTGGTGCTATATTTTCTATCACATCTTCAATTGTATCAGCGCTTATTTCTTCTTTGGGTTGGATTTCAACAACCTCGTTTGGAGATATGCTTGTAATGGTATTTCTCTTATCTTCAACCATGTCTACAGACTGATTTTGATAATTTTCTTGTTTTGTATCCACTGTCTCCATGATATCAGAATCTTTACTAGGAAAGGGAAAGTTTACAAACTATTGAAGAATTTGTAGATAAAGAGTTGCTTTTTCTTCGTCGGTAATATTTTTTCTTCGAAGAATGGCATGCATCTGTTTATCTAGTGCAGACAATCGGTCTTCAGCAAATTTTTGAAGTCTCTCTTTAGGAACAAGCATACATTTCTTAGTAGGCTCCATTAAACAAAGAAGATAAAACCGAAAGGGCAGCGGGAATTAAGAAACTCAGGAATTCTTCCCCCTTTTGAACTAACAAATGCCTTTTCTTATACAAAGGAATAGATCTATCTCCCAACTTCCGTATGAACCTTTTAAAAGGGGTCAGATTTGACTTCCGGCACTTGGTCAATGTAACATTACCTTTTAAAGTGTTCATAGCATATTCATGTATGGCCTTTATCAGAGAGTTTGGGCATTTTCGCAAAAAATTTTTTAAACTTTTACTCTTGGTTAAATGCTTAATATGTTGCTTAGTCGACATGTTTAAAGCGAATGTCATATACCATACGTTTCAACCCTTTAAATAGTACTATATTTTAATGCATAAAAAACAATGCAGGAAATGAATTATTTCCAGAAGCAATTATCACCGAGGGACATAAATAATGTTTTTATCCCCATGAAAAATATTCATACGTACGCATAAATGTTCATCAGCTTCAGGTTTCAAATCGATAAATAAATATCCGTATGGACGAATTGTTGCATCATTATAGCTTTCAAGAAAAGCTTTGATTTTGAAGGATGCATTTGTCTAGCTAAACAAGAAATTTGTTGTTTGTCTAACGCTTTTGAAACAGCATAAATAAGAAGCATTTAAAGAAACATTTCTCATTTCTCGACCTTTATAAAAAATGCTTTGAACAATAATGATAACAGATATATTTTTATGATGACTTCCCTTTGTAAATAAATTTCATAATTTTTCATCATCCCCCAATTCACTCATTAAATCATCTATTATTATAAGAACATCTCTCATATTTTCTATATCATGGGGTATACCTTCATGAAATTCAACATCAAGTATTTTATTAAAGAGTTCTTGATAACCACCATAACACCAAATGACTTTTGAAAGGAAAGGGTCCATCAATTTCGGATCTAATAAATGCTTTACAAAGTACGTTTTACCAGAATTAGATGAACCACATATTAGCATAGAAAAGGGATGTTTCATGTAGGGGAAGTCCATTACAAATGAAAAGACATACTCAGAACTTAAAATTTACATTAATATTTTCTAAGTAATCTCAGAAATAAATTATAAAAAAATACATGCAAAATCAATGAAAAAAAAATTCTAGTTATGCACAAAGTATCAAATTGGAAATATAATAAACAATAATTCAACATGTATATCATAATTTTCAGAAATAGACTTATACGGAATTATATAAAAATAATTATGTGTACAAAAAAGCGTGATTAATTCATCCCAATGACATAATTAAAAATAATCAGAATATATTAATTCCACCCATTTAATCAAAACTATAAAAGAATATAACTCGTTATCCCTAAAAATGTGCATTTCCACCACCCACATCTTATCAGTATGGAGTCCAGAAACCCTTATCCATCAGAAGGGGCAGGGATATTCACCTGGTCCAGACCCGGGGGGGGGAGGAATTCCCACCCCTTCACTTGCTTGCTCCTCTGTTCTAGGAACCACAAATTTTAACTACTTGTATCTTAGCAATTATTAAATATATCTTCTACCTTGCTTTTGTTCCTAAACTTAATGAAAGGTGCATTCCACACCCTGGATTGTAGATATTTAGTAAGGAATTATAAACTAGAATTGTTCTTACTATGGCTAATCTTTTTTCTAACTCTTAAACACTAAAGAACGGGCCAGCCCTATCAATACAATTCGTCATCATCATACTAGCACATCACCTGGCGCGGAGGTATGGGGTGCTATTGGTTTCGGTCACCTCTTGTTCGCATTGATGACATTTTGAACAGTGTACATTACATTTGTGGTGTATTACGGCCCGTGGCTCTACCCTTCATTTGAGTCTTGCGAAACCCTACGTTTCAGCAGGAATACGGATCTTCCTTGATACGGAAAATGTTTGGCTGTCGCCTTGGCCTGCACGTTCACTAGATCTCTCATCAACAGAAAACTTCTTGTTAATGGTTGCCGAGGAACTGGCTCGTAACCATACGCCAATCACAACAGTTGATGAGTTGTGGTATCGTGTTGAAGCGGCATGGGCATCTATCTGTACCTGTACATACCATCGAATCTCTAACTCAATGCCCAGGCGTATTAGTGCTGCTATTAGTGCCAGAGGTCGTTGTTCTGGGTATTGATTTCTCTCAGCATCTATGCACCCAAATTTCTTGTAAATTTAATCACTTGTTATTTTCAGTATAATCCAATAAATATCATTTTGTTATCTGCATTTATTCCTTGTGTAGCAATTTTAATGGCCAGTAGTTTATATTATATATACCTGAATATTGTTTTAACATTTACATGAAATATATTACTGTGTGAAATACTTTTCAAGATTCTAATCTGTTTTTGTATGTATGTTCATTAATCTAAAAATTTTCTGAGATAAACCAAAATAATGAAGTACAAAATGTTGAAATTCTTAAGATAATGAGTAATACAGTGTTTTATACTATTTAAATATCCTTTCAAGTATTGAAATCTTCATTCAAGTACTAATTAAGATATACAAGAAGAGTATTTTGTCTTACTTTTTAAATCAACATCATAAGTATGTAAAAAATGCAAAGGAAAAATTTTTTAGATGGTTTATAAACTAAAATAATATAATTAAAACATTTAGTAAAGAAACAAGGCACCACTATGGGGCTTAGATGAATTAGTTAGAATGTAGGATAGGCTACTTCACAAAATTACACAAACATTCCTAAAACATTAAAACATACATATATACAGAGTGTTCTAATAAAATGTATACACTGAATAACTACAATAACAACAATTATTATAAAACAGAAAAGTTTGTAAAATAAAAATAATGTGAACTAATTTAGGTAGCGAAAGTGTTTAAATTGTCGGCCATTGTAGCCCAGGTATAGCTGATAAAGCAGACCGATTGAATACAAAACTTCATAACCATTTCAATTGGTATTTGGGAACCATTCACAAAATTCAATTCTCTAGTCATCATCATCATCATCATAGAAGGCGTAGATTAATCTGGGGAAAAATCTTTTTTATTGAGCATGCTTCACAAAAATTAGATGGACGATTAGACAGATTTTCTACGCAACAGATGAAATCTTTCATTGACTTCTCCTTGTTTTATGGTGCTGGTTGATGATCGCAATCTTCCCGAAAGTGGTTCTTAGGACATTTTTAACAGTTCCTTCTTCCTCTAACTTTCTCGCTAACGAGTAATTGTGAGTCTCGTTGGTGCATCTCGCTCAAACTCCTTTCTAAACTGTTTTTGCACTTCACATATGTTCTCAATCTTCCAGCAGCACTTGACTACAACCACTATTTTGACACAACCAGAAAAAAAAAGGTGGGATCGTCATAAACATTTAAAGAGAGTAAACATTTCATTGGGACACCCTATATATATATATATTTGAAGTACCTATATATATAAATTGAAAAAAAAATTGAAAGCTGAAGTTGTTTTTTTACAAAAAGTTTTCTTTTTACTTCATAATTTTTATACTACATTTTTGTTAATCTATAATTTTGTGAACAAATTTTATTCAGCGCTTTAGTAACTGAATGGAAAAGTCCTTCATAGTGCTAGCAAAAAGAATTAACGTTTACACAAAAGTATGTCTACTCTCTCTCTGCTTAGTTGAATTATTAAAAAAAAGGAACTTAAATATAAAGAGAAAATAGGTGCCCGATGAGTCACTTCCTGAGCTATGCAGTGGGTTAAGACTCGGGATAGTTTAAGATATACAGATGATTCAAGGAAACACTAATATAACAATAACTCTATGCTTTTTTTTATCAAAAATATTTTACTTTTCTCCGGCAATTAAAATAAACCAAATTTTAAAGATAAATTTGTCCCAAATGGTAGATAAATTTAAAATAGAAAAATTACAACATATTTTAGCTAATATTTTTACGTCAAATATAAACAGCAGTTAAATGAAGCAATCTATCACAATTTCAAGATAATTATTTAAAAGGAACATTAATAAAATTGAATTAATAAAGTTTTTTCAAGTTTATTATGCATATTATTTAAATTACTTCAAAAAGGTACAATAGATACTTTTTTAAAAATCACACCAGTCCTACAGTTTAAAGGAATTTTAATTAAAAATCAAAATTATGTGAACAAAACAACAAATAACTTACCTGAATCGTTATAAGTATACACATATATTCTACTTTCTGAAGTACTTAATGCTAATATGTGGTCAAGAGGATGATAGTCCATAGATGTCAAGTGACAATAACTGAAAGTATTCTGTAAAATGGTGGCGATCTTCACTGTAAGCAAGAATTAGGAGAAATTTTGATTAAAAAATAGGAGTTAATTCTTTTAAAGAAAAAACCAACACAGAGTCCAAAAAGGAAAACAGTTGTTTTTAAAGAAATTAAAGTTATGTAAAGCTCATACACAGACAATATGATTCAAAATTCAAAACCGTACAGTCAATCGATGGGTAGAAATTGCCAATTGGATGTTAAAGCCAGTAACTGGATGCCTCTCCTCCTGGTGACGATGCAAGCTTGTATATGTTAATGTAAAATGTTCCAAAGATTCCTAATATAATCTTAAGATACATTCTAACAGGTATTTATCGAATGTCGTTCTGAATCCGTGGCATTATAAAATGCACGAATCTGGATATCTTTCTAATCCCATGTATGCTTATTTGGCGACATATATGATGACCTTACCAAAAGAAGAATATTATCAGCACGAAAACTGTCCAGGAAAATGTGAGACGTTTGGGCTCGACTTTATCTTATTGTTAAATGGCCCAAGGATGACATGCCATACAGAGTGAGGTCACAAATCAAAGGCCATCACCAACATACAATTGAGGTTTTTAAGTTGTATGCATAAGACTAGAGACGACCTGTGATGTTGCCAGAGATAGCCCTTTACACCAACACTGCAGGATATGCTGATATCAGGATCGCTGGACCAGGCCTTTCCATTCACAGATCGAATGATAATCTGCTCGAGGACTGAATCGGGGTTCATCGTTGAACACTATGCAATACCAGTCTGTGGTAACCATAATGATCAGCTCTATACGACTCTGACCATGTTGTATGGGCCGCTATGAGCTTATGAGTCACAATCAAGCACTATGAGGTGGTGTAAGGTACCATGGATGACATGGAAGAGGCTTTAACATGTTGGATACAAACAGCGATGCCGTGACAGTTAAAGTTAATGGAGTAATCATCCAACTTTGTCTTACGTACAAATTGGCCATGAATTGCCTTCAATTGGTCGATGAATTCCTTTCATCAACCACTGTTGCTAGAACTTTTGAACAGCGTTATTATAGTGGAGGTAGCGGCCTACTGCTCAGTATGACTAGCCATCTCAACTAGACAACAACGTGGTCAATGTCTCCCTACAGACTGTAAGTACTAACAACGTCGTAATGATATTACTGGTTGAGCTCTCTCTCTAGGAACTTGAACATTGACAGAGAGAAAAGATAAAACATTCGTAATTGGTGTCTAATTTACATAATGTTAGATGGGCAGTAAAAAAATAAATAAAAATAAATTAAAAATAAATAAATAAAAAACGCGCCTTGAAAGATTAATATTCACCGGTAATGTAAATTTTACCACTTGCATATTTGGTATAAGAGAATTAACACCTAAAATTTCGAGATGACCAGAATTTTTTAAGAATGTTTCGATTTTTTTTTAGAAAAAAGGATGCACTAAGTAATAAACACTTAATTACATAATATTCATGAAAATCTGAAAAAATAACGCTAAATTTCAAATTGTGGAAGAGTTAAATGATATGAAAATGAGCATATGTGACTAACTAGCTTAACTCAGTGGCGAAACAGTCCATGAGGCCCAAGGCCTACTGTGCCTTTTTCAGTATACGTGACCATGTGCAGTGAGGTGCATAAGCAGATGTTCCGGTCAGGTGGTCAGTCTGACGCGAAACCCCCAGTGTTAAGTTCCTAAGCAAGTTTGGTACTTATTTATCAACCCACAGAAGGGATGAAAGGCTGAGTCAACCTTGCCCAGCCCGGGATTTGAAACTCGGACCTGTGGTAAGGAAGATCAATGTACTACCACTCAGCCATTGGGCTTTATGTGACATATATGTTAATCTAAAAATAATCATAATTTCTGAAGAATAGAATATTTCATTTTTAAGAAATATAGCCAGATATAATGAGCCAATAAATTAGGAGTTGTGGTCTTGGAGCACTCAATTTTGCATTGATTCACAGAGTTGATAGATATGTCTTCAAAGTCGATTTACAATGAGATCTGTCAGGAGCCTCTAATAAATTTTTAATTAGGGAAAAAATGAAGCTACGAATGTGATAGACAAACGCGGAAACAGAAGTAATTACCGAGTGATAATTCGTTGAAATATAAAAAGGGACGAGGCATCAAATATCGTTGCACTGTAAGGGGTAGAATCTATTTACCAAAGGCCCCCTAAACAATTGATAAGGATATATTTAAAGAGTAGGTCAAAAATAAAGGTGAGAAATTTTGGCAAGCCAAAACATTTTTTATAAGACAAAATAAGCTGGAAAAATAATATATTTCACAGTTCTTTCATATTAATGCAAGGAAAGAAGCTGTGACTGCATTTCTAAAAGATTATCGTAATCTAGTTGGAACTTATCTCGTGCTAACACTCAGGGTATAAGATATCGAAATAGGAAATATTGATTTTGTCAGACGTAAAATTCTGATTTGGGACATCCAGGAACAACTGTTTGAGGTTACTGCTATTTCGTAATTCAATTAACCAAAACTGCAAGTCAGTTTTCACTACTTCAGAGTACACACTAAAAGACAAGCTAAAAATATTCAAGTCTTTTATATGGTTTTGTTCAAATTTAAGATGCAAGTTTTCATAGGACATTTACATAGCTTTTAACCCAGGCTTAATTAACTGGGGCTTTTGTGTTTAATGCCAAGAAGTGCAGCAAGTCCTTTATAGCAAGATCAAATAAAGCAAGTTGTTCTTTAGAAGTTCTTTAATATTAATGTGAGGAATAAAGCTGTGGCTGTATTTCTAAAAGATCTCTTTGAGAGTCCCTGATATCATATTTTAGCTCTCAAACTTGGTTGAAGACGTGTCATGAATAATTCACCTTACGTGCATTTAAATTGCATGGATTCAAGAAAATCTCTAAATTGTTCTAGAGTAAGCTAAAGAAAAGGAACAGTATTTGTAACTTTCATGATCATATCAAGCACAAATTTTATATTCAAAACAGTTTCAAAAAGAGCATCTAGATATATAACGTTGAGTAGAAAGATGACATTATTTCCAAGGTAATTTAAATTGAAGATTCCAACAAACTCGATTTTCTTCCATCATACTTTGTGCTGAAGTGCTTATAACTTTGCAAATGATTGTTATGGGCCCTTTCAAAGTTGAAAGCCTTCCAGAAATTCATAAAAAATATCAGACACTGTTGTTGTTACTTCAAGTTGCATGCATGTGAGTTCCGCAATAATAGTAACAATTTCATCGACTTTTATAAATAATACTAGATGTGCACTCTCATGCATATTATTGTTTTCATTCTGAAAACTATTTAAACTCATTAAAAAGTTTTAAAGCTAATTTTTTTTTTGAAATAGTAGATATACAGAAATTAATTGGACATTAAAGATAAATGAAAATTTAAAAAAAAACATGGATGCTGCAGTATTATAAACATTGCTGACACACATAGGACATCGCTTATACATAAAAATCATTTATATAAAAGTGGAGTTTAACCAGTTTTGGGGGGAGTCAACCTCGCCCCTTTCTGCTTACAATACAGAGAGATATTTTATTCTGAAAATAATGGATAGAGAATTTCTAAATCTATTACAAGAAAAGGTAACTTACCTAAAATTGCATTCAAAAATGCAAAGCCCGCCATGAATCTGTGCACAATAAACAAGTTATTGCCAGATTCTGGAGCAAAATACAAATTCAAAGCACTGAATTATTGGGGGAATTGTAGAACGTAACACTTAACATCATTTGTACAAAAATAAATATAGAGTACATGCATTAATCTATTAAGGACCGGGGGATTTTCCCTGTTAAGCCAAACTCCATTACAAAAATTCATATACACATTATAGGACGAAATTCGTAGTTCATAATTATTCCAAATTCAAATCACATCGTTTTGATCAGGGGCCTCAGAACCTGGATAAAACGCAGTCTTACAAATGATACTGTGGGCTCTGAAGTGATCACATACATGTGATCATGGCACTGACCGGATTAAGTATGTTAATGTAGTTATCTAAAAAATACTGTTAAGGCTAAAAGTAAAAATTAAAAGAACATTATAATTTTAAAAGGTACTGTTATGATCTCTGTAAATTGAATATGTAGGAAATTATAAGTACACCTAACTTGGAAATATAAATAAATACAATATGTTCTATAATTTCCTATTAGACTCCAAAAAGAATTTAATTCATACAATTTTGAATTTCTTCATAGAAATAACTATTAATAAAATTAATTAAGTATTAATAAGATTTTTATAATTGTTTTTGAATTTTTTTGTAAATAGAAATTTGTATTGTTGTATGTTTTTAATAATAACATTTCTAAACATTAATATATGTATATTACTGTCCCAACGAGGTACTTTAATAATATTGAATTCAAATTCATCTCTTTTGTCATAAATATTAGTAGGAAAAATTTTATCTTTTCAATGTATTTCAATATCTAGAAAATTAGCTCCAGTGTTGTTATTATTTGTCTGTATTAGATTAAGGTATTCAGGTTTAAAGTTAGTGTTTGGTTTGAAATTCTTTTGCTTACCAAATATGATAATAATTTATATATATACAGGCGGACATCAAAATAATGGAAACACCTGTGAATAAAGACATTTCTGAATACGCATCAAAATCATTAAAAACAATAATAGCTACCAGTTTTTTAAAAATTATAAATAGAAATGTATATATTCTGGAAGAATATGGTAGCTATATTGAAGCTTTTGATTTTTTTTCAAAAGAGTATAATGTCAGACCTTTCAGATTTTAAAAGAAGCCAAATTGTAGCAGCCGGTCTAGCTGGAACAAGTATGAGTGAGTGAGTGATTTTGGGGTTTATTGGCGCAAGAGCCGATTTCGGCTATACTGCGCCAAACATTTGTTTTAATATCTGTGGTCTAGACGGGAAGAGAAAGAAAGAATGAATTGAATGACAAGAAAGAGGGTCGAAAATAGAGAAGGATCACTAGGGTACCCCGGTTTCGTGAAGCCCATGTTTACCAAAGACGGTAAACCCCGTGGGAAAAGGAAAAGATCACTAGGGCACCTCGGGATTGTGACACCCGTACTCACCTAAAGAAGGTGAGCCCCCTGAGGGGGAACAAGTATGACCGAAACATCCCAACTTTTAGGAGTTTCTAAAGGCACGATAACTAAAGTCATGACAGCATACACATAGCACGACAAGACAAGCACGGCAAAAACCTGGACGGAAAGAGAAGCTCAGAGAAAGAGACCGAGGGGTATTGAAGCGAATTGTAATGTCTAAAACGCTAACAACTGCAGCAAAAGTAGCTACAGAGCTCAGTCAACATCTGGATTCTTTAGTGTCAATGATTACAGTAAGAAGGCACTTTCATAAGTAGAACATTTATGGCAAAGCAGCAACTCCCAATTCACTTGTCTGAAATGTTAATGTCAAACGTCTTCTGCAGTGGTGTCACAATCATAAACCCTGGTCGATTGATAAATGGAAGAAAGTAATATAGTCTAACGAATCGTCTTTCACATTTCCCCCTACAGCAGGAAGTGGATCTGTCATGATATGGGCAGCCGTGTCATGGTTTTCTGCTGAACCAATCGTAACCATGAAAGGAAGGATTACAAGGGAGAAGTATAGAGAAATTTTATCCAACCAGATTCATTCCGTGATGCAAACTTTGTTTCCTGTAGGAGATGCGATTTTCCAGGATAATGCACCTATCCAAAGAGCGGGACTTGTCCAATCATGGTTTGATATACACGTGGATGAAATTAAGCATTTACTTTGGCCCACACAGTCACCCAAACTCTCTCTCTCTCTCTCACACACACACACGCACGCACACACGCACACACACACACACACACGCACACACACACACACACACACGCACACACACACGCACACACCACACACACACACACAATATATATATATATATATAATTGAATCTTGAGCATTCAATATGGAATTGATATACTCCACACCAGCATCTCTCCCAGAACTTTTAGAATATCTCCATGAAGAATGGTAAGTATTCAGCACTTGTTTGATTCCTAGGCGAATCCCAGCTTTAATCCATGAAAAAGGCGGTCCTACACCTTACTAATAAAGCATTTTATATAAACTTAAGGTGTTTTCATTATTTGGATATCCACCTGTATATATATATTAAGATAAAAAAAAAGTACTTACAAGTTTTTCGTCTCCAAACTAACACACATTCATCGTCATTGTGTAAAAATAATAGGTTTCCACAGGGTGAACAACATCCACTAACTGCTGTCTTTTGAACAGATTCATAACATGTAAAATTACTTTCACTACAAATACAAATTCAAAAGTTAAATGATGTATCATTTACAATTTATCAACATAATGCAGTGTCAACATAATACATACAGTTTATAGTTTTTTGAAAATAACTAAAATTTAAAATAGGTTAGCTTAAATGCATGAAGAAAAAATAAAAGATTAAGAATTCCATGAAACACAATTGAAAAATAAACAAGTCAATAAATATATACATAAAATAATAAGTAAATACATCTTCAAAAATCCGCGAATAGCAGATAAATTCATCTTATATATATATATTTGCATCTATATCTAAAAGATAGTGTGAAAGAGAGAAATTCTATTTCTTTATAAACAAGTAATATTTTTTTCTTAAAAAAAAAAAAGCCAATTCCTACTTAGATCAACAAGGAATTTTTTTTTATTTTAGTTACTTTTTATTAAATAATTACAATCAATATAAACATGTATATACATATGACAGAATCGCAATATTAAGTGGCAAAATAGAAAGCGATTTTTCATTTTATATATGGTGTTGAACCATTATTTCTTGCTTGTGTGTTACTATTTATTCATTCATAAATCACATTCTCAGAAATTAGGCCATCCCAGGTAAGATTCGAACCCACGACCTTTGGATTAGAAGTCCAACGCGCTATCCATTACGCTACAGGAACACAACGAGCGGTTTCTCTTTTTTATATATGGTGTTGGACTATTATTTTTGTTTGTTACTATTTATTCATTATTTAAATTTAATTAATGAATTAATATTTGAAAAAACTGTGTATTAATATCAAGAGTCCTCCACTACAAGTTTAAAAAAATGTATTTGAACTTGAGAGGATGAATAAAAAGCCTTTAATTAACGATTGAAAAATTTGAACAAGATATATATATATATATATAAATAAATATATGTAGGGAGAGAGTGTAAACTATACATATATAATAGTAGGAATTGAGAAATGCTGAAATTCAAGAAACAACAAAATTTTGATTACTTCAGGCATAAAAATTAAGGAGAATCTTAGCAAATTTGTCACAATGATTATCAAGGTATTTTTGCAAAACTGATGCACAAGTGGTGACATATAATAATATAAAAAAATATATTGCATGCACAATTATTCAGCAATAATGAAATTCAAATAAGCCCTACAATCTTTACTAATTCTTAATGAAGAAATCTTTAATAATAATTAAAAAAACCTATTAGGCATTCTACAGAAGTAGGGTTTGCAGCCCCGGGATCCCGATGGTTTTTTTCAAATCCCGGGATTTAATTTTTGTCTGAATTATATTTTGAAATTTTTTTTCAAAATATTTTGAAACTGGTAGAACATCTAATGATCTTATTTACTTTTTTTTGTACCGTATACGTTTAATGTCAGCATTCTTACGTTTTGAACCTTGAAGGGTTCGAGGCGGGTGTGTATGTTACACCGTGAAATTTGATATGTTTTCTTTTATTTTCTTCTGCAACTTTCTCCTCATCGCGAGTGGGATCAGAAAACGGACACTTCTTCCACCCTCAGGATGTCCGGTGTCAGCTAACTTCGACAGAAGCAATTAGAATTTTTGGAAGATATCTAGTAGGGTTTTCAGCTCCGGGATCCCGGAGTTTTTTCCAATCCCTAAATTAAAATAAATAATTCCGGGTTTAATTTTTATCTAAATTATATTTAAAATATTTTCTCATAAAATTTTTCTAAAAATTTAATTTTTCAAATTTTTTTATTTTGTTTATGAAATATGTACGTAGAATTTTTTTGTGCAATTATAAATGCTATATGTAAAAATATATATATATATATATGCACAGTTCTCATTTCTCGTATGGGAGAAGGTCACACAGATTTAAGTGGGTCACTGCAATGCTTACACAATAATATAAGCAACATCTCAAGAATAGATTTTGCCACAGTGCCTTCTTTAATTAAATGACATTAATTAATAGCGGCCCTGCTTGGAAGACTTGAGACACTTCAAATCCCATTGCATTACTAACAGCTGATGCAACTGGATCTTCAATTTCAAATGTGGTAACACTTGAAATTGATTCACATTCTGATTCAATAACTGGATCAATTTATATACAAAAACCATTAAGTGTAGCAGAAGAACTAAATAAAGTTATCAAAGAGATATATGCACCAATGCAGTCTATTAAATTTTAGACACTGTCATCAAAAACTCAAAAAGAAATGTCTCTTTTTTGAAAATGGAGGGAGACGTGGTGTCTACCTGAAAAGAACATACCTGTACTTAATGACGATATTACCTACTAGTAAAGAATCCGACGTGCATTTTCTTCGGAAAGACAATTTGTAACAAAAATAAGAAGCCGTTTCAACGATGAAACGCTGGAGGAGCTGTGTTTTTATAAGCTTATTTACAAAAACACAAGAAATGCTTTTTTTTAAAAAAAAATTTCATTATGTATTAATATTTATTTGTTTTTATGAATTAATTATTTTTATTTGTTTCATTAAAATAATACTAAATAAATTTTTAATTATATTTTCAGTTTTATTATGCAATTTCAACTATGCTAATATGTAAGTATTTTTAATAAATAGTCCAATCCTAATCCCGGGATTTAGATAATCCCGGGATTGAAAATGTGACACGGGATTGCAAACCCTATACAGAAGAATTTGAATAGTTTGCCACTTTTAATATAAAATTTAAATAACACTAAGTAAATTTATAACTTAAGGTTACTTACACAGATAGATCCACAAGCCAAACACTACTGTCACCACAAAAAAGGAACAAGATATCTTCACTGTTACTAGTAACTATTTTATTGACCGATATTCCCTAAAAATACAAAACACCATATACCTGAAGTAAGGAAAATGACTGACACACATATCAAATAAAAAGAAATAGAATGCTTTTATAGAATAAGATAATTTTAATATTGCACATACTTAAAAAATCAGCGTTTACAACCCGCGTTTTTTACTCACATAAACTCTAAACAAAATACTAAATCAGTCTTTCAATCTGAAATACAAAAGCAGTATATTAAGTAAAATAAGTTAGGAAATCCTATTTAGGAGAAGAATCTGATAAAATATTGGTAGATGTGAAATATTTAAAAATAAGATTAAATATGAAACACGGAATTTGAAAAAAAAAATGTCAAAATCGAATTAGAAGATAAGTGTAGCAATATTGCATAGCAATAACAACAATAATTGATAGAAACAAATAAATATGTAAAAATTATAAATATTTATTATTGTAAAAATAACACAATTTTTAAAGTAAAATATAAAAGTGTTGGCTTCTGTTGGACAATTTCATACTTTTATGAATAAAAAATAAATGTTGTTGTTGTTACCTTATGCCACCTGATCGACAGTAACATTAGAGCAAGGCGACGATATTCATCACGTCTAGGGGCTACATGTACGCCTGTCGCTAGCCGTAGTTTTGAGCACCACACAGGTGACAGTGAAATTTGGCTCGGTTCTACCCCAATTTTGAGGGAGAATATCCTGGGAGTGGTCAGGGGCCAACCACCTCTCTTCCCCTTCCACCAGCCTCAAGAGAGGACTTAAGGCTCGATGGCGGTTTAAAGTACACCCTACCGCAAAGGCAATATACATTTACATCCATTCGTGCCTTCTCCGGGATTCAACGCCAGGCCCAAAGGCATAGCAATAAGTGTCCCTAACCAATTATACCTTAAGTTCTTGCCCCACTCTACACACACTTTAATATCGCAAAATCTGGGGTGTGACTTTCAATTTGACAGGATTCTGAGCTTTCCCTTTTTAAGCAATTTCTTTGCGGACTCGAAATATTTTTCATGCGAGGAAAGATGTTTTACTTAAATATGTAAAATCAAAAGCGGAAAGTAGATTACAGAGTGTCTCGAGTAAACACGAGGCAAATGAACAACACGAGTGTACGCACACACCGTTATTGCAGGTAGCGAAGTGGAGGGGCGTGCTAGCAACACTATCAGCACGCCCGTAAACCGTACAAGACTTTTCAGTACTAAGGAGATTGAAGTGAAAAGTAGGTTTATGTCATGGTTCTACGTACAGAAAAATGCGCGTTTATTATTTAAGGTATCCGACTACTTGCGACAACTTAAAAAAAAAAAAAAAATGGAAATTTGGTTTTTTTTATGGTTTTTAGATTTGTTTAGTACATTTTAAGAAAAATATGCTACAATTAAAAAGAGGAAAGGCAATTATTATAACTAAAATGGGGAAAAACTGGTAACAATTTACAAAAAATAACATGAACGGGGTCCATTTTGTAACATAAGTTTATGAACAAATTTTCAATTCTGATGTGTTGTTATGTTATACATTTTTGAAATGACCTTCAGAATAAGAGATATTTTAATTTTTAGAAAAACTAGAGCACTTTATCTTAGCCATTACACGAAATTGCTAAAAACAACAACAGTGATTATATTAACATAAGGGACTGTAAAGTTTGTAATAAAACAGTAATTGATAAATCTGAAGGTTAAAACACTTCTACCTTTTTACAGAAAACATACACAAAAAATTTCAGTTAATTATTTTCAAAACTTTTTGAGCAATCGCTGTCCCCGTTTGAGCATTTAAAAAAAAAAAAAAAACACATTTCGAGCAAAACGCATTTCAAAGTATGACATCTTGCTTAAAGTAATGACATCTACTTTTACTATAAAACACTTGTAAATTTTGTTCTAGTGAACGGAAAATAATAAACTTGGTGTTTTTATAAAGCTAATAAGATGGCATATAAAACAAAATCATAAAAAAGACGAAGTCTTGGCAAAATTCCCATTTTTTGAGTAGTTGAATAACCCTTAACATTATTTTCGAACGTCTTCGTACAAAATAGTCAAGGGATTTCCAGACTAGGTGGTGCCGAATAAAAGCACAATTAAGCGAATCGTGGACCATTTCAAATAGAATGGATTGTGAAACCGAAAAGAAAGAACCGTCCGTTGTTTGTCCAAACTAACGACAAAATGAAGGAAATCGAGACGAAAATCAAGGAGAAACCCGCTAGGTCAATAAGAAAATTAGGTTTAGAAAACCAACGTTCACCAATCCGCGTCTTGAAACGATTGCAGGTGCACACTTATCGCGCCACATTGATGCAGGAATTGAAGGCACCTGGTCCAGCGCATCGTCTCAAGTTTTGTTGCTGGTTACAAACTTTAGTTCGAAAACATGGCATTGATGTTTTAGATCGGAAGCTCTGTGACGAAGCCTGGTTTGATAGAATACATTAAGGCACGCAATTATCGATTTTTTTCATACACAAACGAACACATTGACGAAGTAAGCAGAAAAAAGGCGTATGGTGCGCCATGTCACGCAAACGCATTGTGGGATCGATCTTTTTCACGTCAACTGTGACTGGAGTGGTGTATCGGGAGATCATAACATTTATTGCGTTGTTGGAATCGTTTGGTTTCAACAGGATAGTGCTCCTGCGCAAACAAACAACGACACTCTGTCATTTCTCCAAGAATTTTTTGGTGATCGGCTAATTACAAAATTACAATTTAATTGCGTAATTAATTCCTTTCACCACCCGATTCCTTCTTATGAGGTCATTTGAAAAATCGTGTGTTCCGGAACCGGTAGCCTCGCATTACGGAAGAGAAAAGCGCTATCACACATTATAAAATGTTTCTCGAAACCTCCTCAAACGGGTCCAGATCTGTAAAGATGAAAACGGAGGTCTCTTCCAACGCCTTTAGTAGTCTTTTAAGCGCTTCTGTAAAATAAAAATTAATGTTTGTTCATTTTCTTTGAGGTTGCAAAATAAATGAAACACTCTGTACATGCATTTTCTCTTTTCAAACATTTAAATCTCTACATCAATGACATTCAATAATTTACAAAATAGCTGTAAATTTATCTTTAGAGTAATCTCTCAGATTTTTTCGTAAAGGTCCCTAATTCTGAAGATGTTTGTCAAATAAGATCCATTACAATCTGTGGATTAGTACGAGTGCCACTGAGTATTATACCGCGTACCATAGGCTGCCGACCCCTCATTTAGAGCTTAAATCTTCAGTATTAGGCACCTTATAAAACCCTATCAATTTTGTCACTTTTTATAACATAAGTTAATTCCTTTGAGAGAAACATTTGATTAATTTTTTAGCGTCCATTGTTAATATACAGGGTGATTTTTTTAAACTGCACTATTCACCGAAACATTTGAAATAGCACCATATTTGGTATGGAAACTAATGATGACATGGGAAGTAAGATTCCACAAAGAAAAAAAATGGTTCTAAAAACCGCCGATAGGGGTATTTATAGCGATGTTGTAGCTTACCAAACCGAAAATTTACATAAAAAAACCGGTAATAAAGCAAATGCTTTCATATTAGAATATCACGTAAGTAATTTGGCCTATGAAACAAGTAGAAAACTCTGAAAAATGCAGGATGTCTTTTTTATACTCTGACACATTTCAGAGTCTAACAATCGAGATGGCAAGAAATTTGGAAAACAGAAAAGCAAGATTCCGTGGGGAAAAAATTAGCTCCAAAAATCGCCGATAGGATATTTATAGAGCTGTTGTAGCTAATCCAACCAAGAATTTATACAAAACACGGGTAACAAAACGAAATACAAATTGTTACTTTATTATGCGACAACTCCAGTAATTCGGGCAATAAAACATGTACGCAGCTCCGAAAAAATGCATTCTCAGCTGAAGTGAGCCAGCTTCAGTGAATATGCAACTCGCATTACGAGAAAGCGTATTGTTGGTAAGGCTGTATTATCTGAATCAGTGCAATGCTTTCGTAAGCTTAGAGCCCGACAGAAGGGACTTTTATCGCGTTATGCTTTGAAGGCAATCTTTAACAAGTTTGAGGAAACAGGGTCACTAAAAATTCGCCTGGGCAGAAAGCGCAAACTTGAGTCAAAAGAGGTGATAATACAGATGTGGCAACTGTTATCATCACCGGAACTATTGCTGTTAGTAGGAGTGCCCGGGAAGTAGCGCAATTGGACATCAATTTTTCTGTAGTTTGGAGGAGAGTTCTCTACTACCCATACAAAATCAGCCGCTCAAACAAAGTGATTGTGATAAACATTTGATCTATCGTTTCTGACCAGGTAGAAGGTTAACAATGGATTCCCGTGGCAAACTCAACGGGGAGATGAAGCCCATTTTCATTTAGATGCACTGTTATCGTGCACAAAATAGGGGCCTCAGAATAGCCTCATACAGTGTAAGAAACTCCCTAAATGTCGGCTGTGAAGCCAGACCACGTTGGGTGTGTCTTCCCAACCCAATTCCTCATTGGGCCATTCTTTTCTGAGACAGTCACTCCGAAAGGATTAGTAACGTGTACCATTAATACACAAAGATACCAAAACATGCTGACTAATTTTGACATTCCACAACTTCATCCACAGGCGGATTAAGGTAGTTGGAGGCCCCTGGCGGTAAAAGTTTTGAGGCCCATGGGGTCAAGAGTCGAAAAACTAAAATAATGAAAAGAGTCTCTTATATTTTAAATTCTCAAAATAAAATGTATTGCTAATAATATAATTCAACCGCTAAAGAAAAATCTTAACTGTACATAAAAAAATCAAAAACCTTACTGAGCTTACAGTTTTGCTATACAACTTGATTTCTCTTTGGCAAATTCATTAAATATTTTTACCATATTTATTTTGGCCCAAACAATTTGTTCTGTATATAATATGGCCATGTTGTTCAATTTGTCTTTTCTCCTATAGTACTTCTTAAGTTATTTTAACACGTTTTAAAACTGAAAAAGATCTTTCACCTTATGCATTCAATATCGGTAATGTTAAAAGTATTTTTACATTAAGATTCATTTCTCT
This sequence comes from Trichonephila clavata, assembly GCA_019973975.1. Lineage (NCBI taxonomy): Eukaryota > Metazoa > Arthropoda > Arachnida > Araneae > Nephilidae > Trichonephila > Trichonephila clavata. The sequence goes on from BMAO01026545.1 coordinate 103,638, forward strand.
TGCAACTCGATAAATTTCTAATAAGGATTTTAATTCTATCTTTATTTTCTTTTCATACCTTGTTCAAATTCCTATGGTCACAATTAAAAGTTCAATATCGTATTTGTAAGTTTCCTTTAATTTTTGTGTAACTTTCTTTTTAATTTCAGTTTATAATCTCCCGTAAAAAAAAAAAAACGATAAAGTGTTCTAAAACAGTTTGATAAATCTCAGTTCTTCGGGATAGTTCTGCTCTTGCCCTATCGCATATGACATAGGAAAAATTCTCTATGAAATTTTTCTTTCTTTTAAAATTTCATAACCGACTTGTTTACTTTTACCAAGAATAATTTTTTTCGTTTACTGCCAACGAACTCTTCCAGCTTCCTCTTCAAATGAAAACCCTGATAAATCAGTTGCTTCTTGTTCCATCTTTCCAAATTCATACCTGAAATTTTGAATGTAATTTTCTAGAGATTTTAATAAGCTTTTAGTTTTATATATATATGTACAGTCGACTCTCGATCATTCAAACCTCTCGATGATTCCAAGTCTATGCTCAGTCCCTAGAAAAACTTTTGATATTTCAAACTAAAACAATACGTTTGGGTACACTCCATAGTTCGAAGTAAAATCTGGGGCTGGCCAGACTACAACACGCTGTAATTCCAAGTGATCTAATAAAACTCTCGACAATTCGAACACTCACTATTATGTGCAATCCTGTAATAAACAGGGTGGAGCTTATAAGTTTTGCGTTGTGTTGTCCCCTGTAATGTAGCCCCTTTGATAACTATCTGTCTGCTACCCCTTCTTAGTGTTTTCCGGTTCCTCAGGTGAAAGGACATTTTTATTGTTTTCATTCCTTTAAGAGGACAATAGGCCAACCGCACCTACTGTCAGTTGTCCATATTTTTCGTTCAACCCGTGGTCTTCCTACACATGTGTTCAGAAAGGATGGTCCGCTATTGTGAAGAAGAGATGCGTAGGATTGTATATGAATGTATTCTTTAATTCAGGACTTTTAACTTCTGTAAAATATTTATACTGTATAATATGTACTTTTAAAAATACTTTAACGTAGTTTTATACATATGTACAATTGTAGTTTAATTACATATTTTCAAATTTAAATGTGTTAGAACAGAATTTCTCTTCGTGTATTTTGGGAATTTTTTCTACCCTTTTGATAATTCAAACTTTTGATAATTCGAAGTTTTTCATCGATCCCTCCAACTTCGAACTATCGAGAGTCGACTGTACATATATATACACACTGCTGTTTATAAAAAATGCCACACCATGAAGGAATCATCAGAATTAAATGAACTTTAGAGCAAATATCAATTATAGGATGTTACGTAACGCCAACGTTCAGAGCCCTCTGAACTGATGCTGAAAGCGTATAAATAGAGGGCTGTAGAGGGAAGTTAAAAAAAGTTAAAGATTATTTGTTAGTGGCGAAAGTTTAGTGAGACCTAAGTATGCCTCCACGACGAAATAAGGAGAAATTCCACCAACTTACGGAGTTTGAACGAGGGAGGATTCGGCTTCGTCGATTCATCGACGTCTGCTGCACCGTGGATTGCGTGCAAGGGTACATTTATATAGGAACCCCTCACGGCAAACCAATGACGGCTGCGTCAGCAATCGGCTCATGACCCCAGAGCCTGGAAAGCTGATAGACACCAAGTTGCCTTTTCAGATGAATTACTTTTTAATTTATGGGACCAGGATAACCGCATTCGTGTTAGACGCTATGCCGGTGAAGGCTGCCTTCCGGAGTGCTTTATCGAACGTCATTTCTGGAATTATGGTTTGGGGTGCGATTACGTATCATGGACAATCCAATTTGCTACGAATTGAGGATAATCTCAATAGCAACAGGTACGTCCATTAAGTGCTACAGCCCGAAGTCGTTCCCTTTCTTCAAGGCAGCTACCTTTTAGCAGGATAATGCACACCCACATGTTGCAAAGACTGTTTGAGACTTCTGTTCAGCCCAACACATGCAACTTCTTCCTAGGACTGCTTATTCCACGGATATGTCGCCTATTGAGCACGTGTGAGATTTGGTTGGTCGGCGTCTCGCTCGTGATCCTCGTCCTGTAGCTTCCAAAGACGAACTTTTTCTGCATATACAAGCAATATGGAATTCTCTTCCACAAGCAGACATTCAAAATCTGTTTGACTCCATGCCACGTCGTATAGCAGCACTTATTGCAGCTCGTGATGGCTACACCAAATACTGATTTCGGACACTTAATATTTTTTTTTTTTTTTGCTTTGAAAATTTCGTCATTGATTTGTACTAATACAAGAAGTTTGTGCATTAAATTTCATTTAATTCTAATGATTCCTCTATGGTGTTGCATATTTTACAAACAGCAGTTTATATATATGTCGTGTTTTTCGAGTGAACATCAAGACATTTTATTTTAACCGTTTTTATTCCATGAAATCATTTTGTAATCTGTTTGTAAGAGAGAGAGAGAGAGAGAGAGAGACGGACACGTGTTAACCATATGAATAGGTGGCCCGCTTAGAAACCATATGCTCTTCAAGTAAGCTTCTGATTGAAGAGGTATACTTGAGAATTTAAGCATGACAAATAGGTAATAAAGTTTAATGGTCGGAGCCGGCAAACTTCTGTTAAGCCATGTGTTATCCATTCCCGAACTGGGTAATAAATTTAATACTTGAAGATGTAACGGGAAAATAAAAGTTAGAAGTGGCTAGCGATTTAATTTTAGATCTAATTTAATTATCCTTACATATATGTATGTATATATATATATATATATATATATATATATATATATAATGTATATATATATAATGTATATATATAATGTATATATATATAATGTATATATATATATAATGTGTATATATATATATATATATACATGAGATGCCCTGAGTTGCTAGGAATTTTGCTTACTTATTAAATGCTTCATTATGTTGTAGTCGTGGCATAGTAGAGAAGACTTGATATTTGTAAACTTTTATTAGTTTCTTGAACAGGACATTGCAACAATTCACACAAAAACTATTTCTAACAACACAAAACGCACATAAGCGAAAGCAGCAAGGACAAACACATTCGTTGGCGAGTGGACAAAGCACAAAAAATGGGCGCAGCCGACGGCTCCGAGCTTTTTATACTGGCGGTGAAGGACGTACGACTCTTTTGTAACAAGAGACGTGATTGGATGCAAATTCGCGCGAACAATTAGATTAAGATTAAGATTATAACGGTCTTGTGCGAAAGAATTAGGAAATAATTTAACGGGGTAAAGTTAAAGAGTTAGAAGAAGTCATTACATATATATATTCCCACTCAACTTATTGTTGCAATGATTTGCTAGTAGCATTTATTTCCTGGAGCATGGTATTCCCCATCATGGTCATCAGGAAAGTTTCATATTTTTCCATCTGTTTCAAAAGGGAAGCAGAGCCTCCAGTATTGAGGTTTTTTTCCCCTTATCAGTATCACGGATTTCAGCCGAGACCACTTTTATTAATATTTATCTTGCTACTATGGCCTAAATTCAACTAATTTGAAATAGTTTGCTTTGAACAAGAAAAATCGTTATCACGTAACTTTATTTAATTTAATTTATAATTTCATTTGTAAAATACACTGATGGAAATAAAAAATTCCATCACAGAGAAGGATTTGTGCAATATTGACGAAATTTGGTAGGTATGTTTATACATCTGAAAGATGACTTTGATTCAAATTCAGGGGCGTAGCTACTACCATATCAGATGTATTATTGATACGGGGCCCCAACATATGTAACTACAGTCCTACTAACAGGATTCTTTTATCTAAAAAAGGGCACTGAAAGAATTTTGATACAAGGCCCACTCAGAACTAGCTACGCCAATGTTCAAATTTCTCGTTAGACGCATAAGTGTGGCGCTAGTTGCGCCACGGGGAGGATGTGAATCAAGTGTGCTTTAAATACGCACTATAAAGTTCGTGAGCGTTATTAATCGTTGAGATTCGACGTAGTAAGTTGATGTTAGTCCAAAATGACTTTAAGCTGACGAAGAAGCCATCATCAACAGTTTGAACGACGTAGTACAATCGATCTAAAAAAAGATGGACCCCCCCCCACGATATTACAGAAAGACTTGGAAGGAATGTATCCAATGGGCATGATTTTTGGCAGCAGTAGTCTCGGGAAGGCACTACTTCAAGAAAACTATAAATCAACCACGCACGGATTGCCACTGACAAAGAAGACCGCAGTATTCACCACATGGCTGAGGAACGTAGTGCATTTACAGCAGAAATTAGTTTTTTTCGGCACCCAGAGTGACAGATCAATCGTTTGAGAAATAACTCCCAGCCAAGACGCCCTGTAGCGTAGACACCATTAGCTCTAAATCACTGACATCTGTGATTTCAGCGATGTCACGCAAAAGATTCATTGGAGAGTGGAGTGGCAATGTGTTGTGTTCTTCGATCAAAGCTGCTTCTCTCTTGGTGCCAGTGATGCAGTGGCTTAATGGAAAATATTAGGGGCCTCCTGCAAAGTCAGGTTTAGGGCCCCAAGCCATAGTTGATGTCAGTCAGGCTTTGGGACCTTATAATCCTACCCCCTCCTCCTTCGTGATGTGGGGGTTGAGGAGTGTATGTTACACTACTGCAGTGATGGTTATATATTGATTAGCAGCGCCCTCAAACAATCTTTGTGCCACCTAGATACACTGGGCCTGACTTTCAGCGATGGTCTGGCGCTAGCAATTTTCTTTGATTGTAGGAGCACTCTCGAGGATAATTCACATATCCTGACAGCAAAGTTGTACGTCAATCTGGCGATTCAAACCGTTGCACTGTGATTTATAAATATCATTCAAGGTGTGTTTTCCAATTGGATAACATGCTTCCTCATTCCCTGTTATAATCCATCATGCTCTATATGGTGTTAACATGTTGCTTTGGCCTGCTATAGATCACCAGATCTTTCTCCAATCGGGCATGAATGGGACATCATTGGATGACAATGACAACTTCATTCACAACCAGAATTAAACAATAGTCGACAATATTTTGTTTTGGTGTTCGGATTTCCCCCCCCCCCCATCAGTGTAAAATGTACACGAGTAATTAAGCTAGGCTGTGGATTAAAATAGAACTTGTTTGAACTTTCCGAAAGAGAGAAATAAATCAAATCAATTTAACTTGAAAGTAGTAAAAAAAAATAATGCATATATGTTTTCGATTTGCAATACGTTAACGCCACAACACATCTGAACATAACAGTAAACAAAACGTATGTATAACCAAACTTGAAATTAATTTATAGCCATAGAGAATGCTCTGCAAAAAATGCACAGTTTAGTTTCTGAGAACGAGATGATCCTATTGAATGTAATCAATAGTTTTATATGGCACTGTAATTTTTTTATTTGTTATTTCTTCTTTTCATTGCAACACATTTCAGATTATACAACCCTAGAAATACGGCAATTTTTTAAATAATTTTTTTTCATAGAATCCTACTTCCCATGTCATATTTAATCTTCATACCAAGTTTAGTACAATTTGGATTGTTAGATCGAGCTATAAGTGGCTCGGGATAGCATCAGTTTAAAAAGAACCACTCAGGATTTTTTTGAAGCTGTCTACAAGTTTTATACAAATTACTGGACATGAAAATTACTGGGGGTGGGGGTTGTCGCATATTAAAGCATTTGCTTTCACACCTGTTTGTTATGTAAATTTTCAGTTTGGTAAGCAACAAAAGCGCCATAAATGCCCCTATCGGCGATTTTTAGAGTTACATTTTTTTCACATGGAATCTTATTTCCCATGCCATCATTAGTCTCCATACCAAATTTGGAGTCATTTCGAAGGTTAGATCGAGCTATAGATGGCTTTAAAGAGAGTTAATTTTTAAAAAAAATCTCACCCTGTATATATAATACATAACTCTTCTTATTTCATTAAATAATCGCCACTGCTTTCCTCGTTCACGGAAATGTCTCGTGTCTGTTCCTCAGCATCATTTTCGTTCTGTAAAGCATCGTTGCTTCATGCCACCGTAACAATAAAGGCCTTATTATAATGAAATACGAATGAAGACTACTAAAAACAATTGTATGTTCTGAGTACTTCGAAATTTTTAAGATCAGTGGACGATAGAAGCAAAAACTAAATTCAGTAAAAAAATTAATTGAAAAATGCTATGTATCAATCTAATAATTTCGAATGTTTACCAAGTTGACAGAGACAGAGCTCAGTAGTGTTAAAAAGTAGCACAGCAAAACAAGTTAACAAATGACAGCAGTTTATTTTTTTGGATTAAAAAATAAAATTTGCATAGTCCTGACAAGTGCAATCTTTCCATTAACGATTCTGACCTTTTCAGAAGAAATATTTTCATAGGTAGTCACAGGTATTTATAATAAAGCAGAAGTCGTTTAGTTATTTAATGATATTAATTTGTGTCCACCTTAAGTGCAATTATTAACATCTTTTAGATTACTTTGATTTCTGTAGTTGTTTATTTCATTGTCTCTTCAATTGTGTTATTTTTTTTATCAATAAGAAAGAAGAACATAATAACTACAAGAAATAAATAATGGGCAACTTTATTTTCTTTATTGCGAATCTATCAGGAGTGGATGTAGGCAACCAAATGTAAATTAATAAATTAACTTAGTTAAGAATCAATTTTATCATGGGCGAAGAGCTTATTACTTTACTACCAAGTAAATAACTATTTTATCCCATCATTTTTTTATTGAAGAGAAACTAAAATGAATTGAAAAAAATTATTAAGTTTTTATTTATAAGTAAACTTTCTCTTCGTGTGTATTTTAAATAACTTTAGAACGATGCTGGAATTTTATAGAGTACAAATGTAAATTTTTGCCTAGTATTAGACAGCACTAGTGTTAAAAATGGCTAAAATTGATATTTCAACGAAACATGTTACATATTACTTTATTTTAATATTTAATTCAAATAATTAAAATTTATATTATTATTTTTTGCTGTGAAATTATTCAAAGCTAATTATGTGAATTTTAAAGGGGATTTCTTAAAAATTGGCATTAATTATTTTGAAAACCTATGGACTATATTAAACTGTTGAATTATTAGAGAAAAGAAAAAATATTGTGTGTTTATTTTGAACAATCATAACAACTATTAAGACATAATTAACACACCGTTCAATATTCGGAACATACATACGTTCCCAGATTTAATAAATTAAGTGCAATTTACAGTATTTTTAAAATTATTCATATTTTTTAATTATGATAAAAAAAAATAACGCACCTTTATTTCCCGGAAACTAAGCTCTTTATCCAACACATATTTTTCAAAACCTATAATGAAAATGTTTCTTTTGTAGTTAAGTATATAAATGTATGACTTTTTGGAAAAAAATTACCTCTTCAATTGAAAAATTACCTCTTTTTCCAGTTTTTTGATGAGAAGGAATTTTCCACATCTTTATATCACCTGCATCATCAGCAGAAAATAACTTCATACTTTTTCTAAACCAGCACAACGTATTCACTGCTGCATTATGTCCTTCTAATTCTTGCAATAACTGAACAGTTTTATTGTAAGTCCAAATACGGATTACATGATCATAGCACCCTGTAACTAAAATATTTGTCAATGCAGGCTGAAATTTAGCAGAATATACAAAAGAAGGGTGAATGAAAGTAGATGAAAGATTCCACGATTTAGTATTCCATAATCTGAAATGAATAGAAATATTGTTAATTATTTACACACAATAACATTATTGCTTCTTATTTAACTCGATTCAAATAAGTTAGAATTTATCAAAACAGTAACATACAGAGAATATATTAAGTTAGGAGACGAATTAAATTTGAAGCTGAAAAATTTTTGCAAATCTATATTTAAATTAAATTAACTAAAACTATCTTCCAAATTTTGAAATAGCTTAAAAAGAAATGAATTTTAAATATAGTCGGCTTTTAAATATATATATATATATATATGATACTTGCTTTACACAATAATCAGCAGATGCACTTAGTAAGCATTCATCATCTTCAGACCAATCTAAGTCATATATTACATCAGAATGTGCAATAATTTTATGCATCATTTTCCCTGAAGGAATCTATAAAAATTTAACAGACATAATTCATTAAAAAAATAATTTTTAAGTACTTGAGTGGTAGCTTCAGAAGCTGCTTAATTAATCATTTGAAACAATAAAAAACGAATTTCATTAATTATTAACTACATTATTAGTACATTAAAAATTGGGGGCATTTCTTGAGAAATCATAATATGCAATTTTTTAGTGTCTGTATTTAAAATTGATTCTGAAACACTTTTCTACAGAGTAGAACATAAAAAAAAAATTCTTACTTAATTAATTACTTGAATATTATTAAAATCTACTTGTTTTCCGTACAATTAAATAAAGTGCTTGTTTAAGAAATTATTAGACCACCAGAGAAAATTATACGTCATATCAGACGGTTACACATTATCTTTTGATTGTGTTATCTATGATTTTTTTCTTTGAAGATATCGCGGGATAAAGAGTGTGAAGATGGAAAGATTTTTTTTATAAGAATGCGAGTAAATCTGAACAGCTAGGTTAATAAAAGCGTTCTAAAACTGTCATTTACAATGTCATAACTAAAGAAGTGATTTAAGCATGATCAAATGGTAAGGAAGAAAAAGGATTTTGACAGCAAAAAATGGAATGATCGTCACATTTTTCGACACTCCATTCAAAAGGTATTTTGGTTGATGAAATTTCTCTCTTGAAAAGTTTCAGTAAAAAGCACTTGATATGTCCCAATTAGAAATAGTCCAATCCAATATAAAGTTATTGAAACATTATGGAGATGGAAGACTGAAATGGGTTAAAAATATCTTCCCGATGAGTGAAAATATATTGTACTTTCGGTGAAAAGAAATTTAACCTTCACAGTTCCGATGGCTACAAGCAACTTTCGGGCAAACGAGGGTAATTGTTTGGGGAATTTTAGGCTATGCTTTGGGATAGCGCGTCGAGTGCCCAGTGGCATTACTGACAACCAATTCAAAGTAACCATCTGGATGGATGAGCAGGGCCGATGCACTTGGGTGGCCGCATAGAGTTCTATCAATCAAGCAAAATTTTGTACTATTTCTAAAAATAAATACGTCGAATAAATAGGCTGAATTTTAAATAGTTATTGAAAAGTCAAAATAAGTTTCGATTTCCCAATAGCTTAGCATGATTTAAGAAAAACAGAATGTTAGTGTACAGTGTGTTGGTTCACACACATTGTCCATTAATGTTTACTTTTTACATACATCCTTCATTTGATAGCAAAGCTCGTGACAGAGCAGGCTATTCCACAATAGAAAAGGTTTTTTTTGCTTATCAGCGACACTGACAATGCACTGTGGATTGAAACTTAACAAAGGCGTCTCAAAATTGATTTTTGCGAAACCTGCTTTACGAAAATATCTAATATATATAAGGTTAATATTACTTAAGACATAGGAATGTTTAAATTCAATATGCAATTGGGGAAATTAAAATTTTTCAATTTAATAATAGCCTAACAATTTAAAAAAACAAAATAGAGACAAGAAGTGATTTTTTTGCTTATGGTTTTAAAACGCTCTCATTAACAACACCCATTTCACTTTTTAGCAAAATTTTTATATTTCCATTAAAAGGTAGTTTCTTGTAATTATATTTGGTATAAAAATATTTTAGAAAAATCTTGCAGCTCATTATGATTAAATAATTTTCATTACAAAGCCTGTTTGAAAAACACTTCAATATTCACATAGTATTATTAACGTTAACCAAGTTCTAAATTTAATTTTATGTTGTAGGAACTTAATGGTACTTTAGCGCTATGTTAAAAAAAATGCTAGTTTTATTGGTTTTTTTAAAATCCTAATTGTAACCAGATGCCTTATAATCAAACAACGAATCAAGTGGTTCACAACATAAAAACATTTATTGAAAGTTAATCCTGATCTATATATATCTGCCTGCTTACATGTATACTCCTAGTTGGAGAGTAATTTTATATGACCTAATCCATTACCGTGTTTACTACTGTTTCTATGTTAGCAGCCCATGTCTGAGGTACAAATTTTAAGGGCGGCCTTTGGACCCAATTTGAAAAATACTTGTTTTTTGTTACAAAAAAATTGGTATTAAAATATTTTTTTGAAATACTATTATTTATATTTTGGAAACCAGGTACCTTATTTAAATACCTTGAATTTTATTTTAGACTAAATTAAAATGTCGACTACTGCTAGTAATAGTTGTAAAGACTATATCTTTTATAAAAAAAAATTACACTGCATAGTGATTTGTTGTAGCAAGTATATGTACCCCCGACCTCGGAATACAGATACAAACGATTATCTTTTGTATATGGTATCACTACGTTAAGGGTGACAAATGTGCATAAAACAATATTTTGTTTATAGCACCGTTCGGCAAATTGCAGCTCTTCAAAATTCTGCTTTTAGGTAGAATTAAAAATTATGTTTGTTAAAAAACTATTGTGTTCACTGTTCTAATTTAAAAATATCTCTATTTAAAAAATTACTCGCATTTACTTGCCCATTTAAATATTTGAATGGTTTTCTGACAGAATTTATTTTTAAGTATGTATTTGATTAATCTTTTTTGCAATTTCCAGTAATATATTTGAATCTAGCAATATGACTCTGCATCTTATCATCTGCGATTATGAATCTTATTTTCTTTTATTCTGTACTGTGTACTGTTTAAATTTAGTTTTCTTATGTATTGAACCTAGAAGGGTTTAAGGCTGGTGCGCACGTTAAATCATGAAATTTGATATGTTTTTCATATTTTCTTCTGTGATTTTCTCCCCATCCCAAGTGGGTCACAAATGACCTTCTTCCCACCCACAGGATGTCTGGTGTCAGCAAACTTAAAGGGGACAGAGGCAATAAGAATTTTTGGAAGATAGCGAGCCACAGGGCATGCATCATTTTAGTCTTGAATGATGTTACTTGAAGTTCAAACAAACACTTCTCTACCACCCAGGAGTGCAGAGTATTATCTTTAGAGTATTTCTGGCCGAACCGAAGATCCAGAGCATTATAGAGGGGGTTTAAATTCAGCCGCTCTGTGTCGGGACGAGTCAGCAATATTTCAGCCGCTTCTCCTCTAAGGGATGCTGCTAGTTGATATGCTTTGACCCCTTCAATCCATTTATTAGCTTCTGAAATTATGAAAAGTTGTGTCTTGTATACCTCCCAGTTGGTTTTCCCGTCATTTGTGGACAGTTTCACCAACACTGAAGAGGCAGACACAGATACTGGAGACAAAGGCACAAACTTGCTTTCGTTCGTCGTATTCCCGCAAGCTAGAAGCTTCTTTTCTAAATCTTCTACTCGCTGTGATATAAGGCTAAAGTTTCCGGAAACTTCTTCTCTGGTCGTTTCTTCAAATTTCTCTTTAATCCTTTTTATTTCCATTTTCTCTTCAACTGCAGCGATTTTCTTTTCTAAAGTATTTCTCAGCGCTTCTTGGCCTCTTTTCAAGGCATTAATGCCTTCCAACAGAGCCTTCAGTTGCTCATCCATCGCTCTTGTTATTGGCATGAAATCCAACTTCTGACAGCAAGGTTTGAGGATTTTATGCAAAATCAGTCGTAAACAACAAGACAGTTTCCTTCCTTGAAAGAAGGAACTTATTTGTTATTTTTCTATTTTGAAATTTATTTGATGCAAACTTTTTAAAAAAAATTAATTACCTATCCTTGTTTTAAAAGAGAGTTATTTTTAATATTTTATAAAAATTCATTTAATTTTACTTTTAAAAAATTAATTTTTATTAAATTATTAAATGCATTTATGCACATTATTCACTGAAGTGGAACCAAGATTCATTCTGTCTGTGCGACATTTATTTCTCTTCTTCCATCTCTCCTTGGAGAACAGAGTTACTTTAGAGACCATCATAAGTGTTTCTAAAAAAAAAAAAATTTTTTTTTTGGAGTTTACTTCTTAAGAATCGATTTTCATATAGTCCCCGGTATGGAAATATTATAAGGAGTGAAATTTGTACAAGCGTTAAGGAAACTGGGACGTCTGTGACAAGGAAGAATGAATTTTTTTTTACACCAAATTTAAATGGTTCTCACTTAAATTAAAAGCAATGGAAATAAAAGTTTTTACGTTGAATTATCTGTATATTTATGTACCTGTTAATGTAAAAAAATCCATTTTAAATCATAAATAAATCTGTATAAGCAATTAATAATTAATAAATACTTCTTTTTTTCATTTTCAAGGCATGTTCTTACCTTTAGGTAAGAACATTATGCCCTTTGCATAATTTGCATTTATGCACTTTGCATAAAATCCACTGCATATATCGTTTTAAAATTTTCCAGTGTTTGCAAACAAAACAATCTATAAAATGAACGAAATGAAATTTTAAAATATATATAAATTTATAAAAATTTTAAATTACATGATTTAAATTTTTTAAAAATTTCATGCAGATATTGTGCTATATCTGAAATTTGTGAGTGTTTATTTGAAAACGAATTCATTCACTTTATTAAAAATTTGTGAATCTTGTATTATGCAAAATATCAGCACTGTAGGTAAAGTAGAATTTGCACAAAGTGTACCGGAATCACCAAAAAATGCATTTCGAGAAAATTGTAAATGAAGATATTTTTATCTATGATTTGCAAAATAATATTTTTTTAATACAATATAAAGCCATACCATAATTAATTGGATTATTTTGCATTATTTTTCAGTTTTTAAATTGTAAATATAAAATCCTAGATTATTTAGAAGCTTCTTTAAATTATCTTTCCTTATTTCATCAATACGTGTTATCAACACCATCTTTCATTTTAAATACCCAAGTTTTATATAAACAAGTTTTAGTACTTGTACTTCACTTTGAACATCGTCATTACAAGATATTACAGAATTCCTTACAGATATTTTTATTGTTTTAAAAATACACAAAGAAAATGCCTTGTTTTTAAAAATGTTTATGTCCTTTTTTGTTCTAAAAGCTATTTTTAATTTTATTTCACTTTTTGTTACTATTCTGAAAATAATGATAAAGAAATTAGCTTAGTTTAATAAAAAATAACAATAAAAAATTAAACGGTACTTATAATTTATTGCAATGTGTATAAAATGTTCATGTTCATTGCAATACATTAAAAGAATATAATAGTACTTTGATCATCACACACTTGGAGGTGTTATTTAAAAAGTAAACTAATGTTTATTTTTATATTTTACATATACATGAAACACAATTTAATGATTAACATACTAATATTTTTAAAAAAATTTCCTGCATGTTTGTTTGGTTTAATAGCACTAAAACTCCTGGAAAATATGTAAAAATGCTCCAGGAGAGTTTGTGTAGCCATGGATAAAATAGTAGGCGATTTTTCCATTGTAGTTGTCACAAATCAGTGCTGAGGTTTTCTGCTATCAAGAAGGTGTTGACAGTTCCTACTCGTGTTGGACAGGATGCAAATACAATTTGGGGCAGCCATATCTCAGAGCATGGCAAAAGGCAGTGGATTTTACTGATAGTCATATTTGATGAATGGTTCCTCGAGATACTTTTGACGTGGCACCTGATGTTTGAAGCCACCAACCATCTTTAGAAAGTACATCTGTCACAGCAAAACCATGTGCAACAGACTGCATAAGAGACGGCTGTGCGCATGGCAGATAAGAATTCCTTTCAGCATGTTTGATTTACAGGGGGAGGGTACGACTAAAGAAATTCATTTGCGGACAAGACTTTGTGTAATAAATAGTACTTCTTTAGGGTGTTCAAACCTCTATGTAAAAGGGCCGAATGGGCATTCAGAAAAAATAGCTTTCAAAATTCTTTCATAGCTTTTATACAATTAAGTTTCACTTAAGTCCATGCGATGAGTGGCATGGGTGGTGATGTACCTGCGTACCATGTGGTCGGATAGGGTTCGAGTCATGTGATCAATTTTTTTTCTTCCACAATTCAACCAATAATTTTTATTAATTTTGTTTATGGAAAATCAACATTCTGAATGGGAGTGGCATCTTCCCGGGGTATGTCATCTGCCAGAGCATATCTTGGAGCATCACATCAGTTTCCCACCAGTATTCAAGTTTTAGACCAGTGGCTTAAAAACTTTTTTGATCACGTACTCTTAAACGAAAATAATTATAAGATGTACCCCATATTATGTTTATATATATATACGAGGTGAGATACACACACACATACCTGCTCTATCTATGAGGCTAGTTTTGACTTAACCGATCACCCCAGTTTGGAGTACTGCGTCACTGTATAAACACCTGCAACTGCATTCTTCTGGAAAAATGTCTAATGTAAATACAGAACAGCGAATCAACATCAAGTTTCTTGAGAAACTTAAGAAATCAGCCACAGAAACATTTCAAATGTGTTAACCAAGGCTCATGGAGATGAAACTTAGTCTCGTGCATGAGTGTTTGAATGGCATAAGAAGGTTTTAGGGGGAATTGACAGTGTGGAAGATAATGGAAGTGCTGGGAACCCAAAGTCAACGATTACAAACCAAAACTTTGAAAAAGTTTGTGATGTGATTCAAGGTGACCGAAGATAAAGTGTTCATGCAGTGGGGTTGGTTAACTTGGACAGAAAAGCTTTTCTACACATTTCACTGAAAAATTACATGCAAGGAAGATTTGTGCAAGGTTGTTTCAAAAGTTCTGTCCGATAAATAAAAACAGTGTCGTAAAAGCGTGTTTGAGTGTAGACATGTTAGAACACACTGCAAAGAGCCAAATTTGTTGGAATCTGTTGTAATATGTGATGAAACAAGAAATTTTACCTATGACCCAGAAAATAAGCACCAGTTGATGCAGTGGAAGTCTTCAAGACCCCTTGACCCAAAAAAGCCTATATGTCAAAATCAAAAATTCACAAGGCAATGTTAATTGTCTTTATTGACATTAATATAATTTCAATGATTGAGTGGGTTCCCAGTGGTCATATTGTTAATCAACACTACTATAACAAAGTACTTAAAATATTTCATGAAAAAATTAGGAAAACAAGATCTCATTTGTGGAGCAATGGATGGCTGTTGCAACAGGACAATGCACCCGCTCACACGGCCATATTTGTTAAGTAGTTTTTGACCAGCAAAAATATTACTGTGATGGAGCTTAATCCTTATTCACCTGATTTGGTTCCATGTGACATTTTTTTCTATTTCCAACAGTTAAATCTTACTTAAAGGGAACCCATTTTACCTCAGTTGAGAAGAGGTTCAGGAAAAACGAAGAATCTCCTGAAGGGCCTTCCCAAAACCTCGTTCCAGAACTATTACCAGCAATGACAGCACCAAATGCAGAAGTGTATAAATGGTGAAAGACTACATTGAAGGTGATAATGTCATGTAGAACTGATTCTGTAAGTACTATCTCGTTTTTTTTGTGTGCAACACCTCATATAAATATATATTATTAGCTTACTTCTTTAGCGTCAACCAAAGTATCACTCTGCGCACCTTTATGGTACGTGTAACCCACTTTGGAGACCTTTGATTTAGGGAATCATGGTGTTCCAATCTGACATCATATTAGTGGCAATCTGACATCAGAATGTTATGTTGCAGAAGTTGTTTTCCTTGTGGCTTGATCGCTTATGCTGGCCATTTTTGGCACGCTATTCAAACAGAACAACGGCCAGCCTCATGTCGCGGGACGATCTCTCAATAGTCTGAATGGAATTGACATCCTTCCACCTAGCCAGTAGTCTCATCTAATCTCTCTCCCATCGAACATGCATGAGCCCTTACCGGAAGTGCTGTACACCGGGTATCACAGGCGCATACTATTGAAGAATAGAGATATGCATTGAATACAACAAGATGTCACTAATGGCCTTACGAATAGTATGCCTCGATGTTTCGTTGTACTCACCATTGAATACACAATTCTCCACTGCATATTGCTATTTTAATCATTGGCACATGAGTGTTACCTCTAGACAACGGTTGTCCACGAATTAGGACCCCACCCCCATAGCCCTTGATTTTTTTTCTATTGATGATAATCCTATGAAAAAAGTACGTAAAATTTAATTTTATTTTTAACAATTTATTTTATTAATTAATACTAATTATTAACTCAATCTGCTTTTTACTGTTTTTCGTTCCCAAAATTGACAAAATCAAAGAATATGCTTGAAGGTGTACTGAGGTATACCAGAATTTTAGACTTTCGAACTTGGACCCCCCTGAAAAATTTTTTTGTGCGCAACTGTCTCTACAGATTTTATTTTCATCTGGCTACGCTCATTCAATCAAATTTCAATTTTATTTTGAAAAGTGTAAAATACTATTCATTTTTATAATTGAATTATTTTATAAAAGTATGTTGCCTTTACACTTTTTGACACTGATTCATTTTCTAAATATATTTAGTAAAATTAATATTTTGCATTTTAAAATAAAAATAAAATTTGAATTGAAAACTTTTTTCAATTATTAATTATTTATCAACGTCGCACTTTACAATAGCATGAACGGAATTGACGACAGATCTCATAATTTTGAGCCTCGACAAATTTTATGTGCATCAGCCCCTCTATATGGCAACAGGACTGGAGCTAACAACTCGACAGAAACCAAGCTGGAAACGAGTTCACAACCATAATCACTTGGCTACCACTTCAACTCAAAACTTTTGCCATAAAAACTGTTGAAAATTTCATAAAATTCAGCAAAAGCAAATTCATTCAGAACTGCCATTAACTCTTCTAACAATTCTAAAAATATTTCATACTAATATATCATCACATATTATAAAATATGAGCAGTTTATTTTTCTTCGGATGGTGTATAATGCATATAAAACCAATGAAATGAGACTTACTTCATAAAATAACAGAAAATGTTGTCCTAATGAGCCACAACCAGCCACTAGTATTCTATAAAATAAAAATATTGTAAAAGTGTTGGAATTAAAATAAATTAAAAATACACAACACATATTAAAAAACGAAATCATCATCCAAACTAAATAAATATAAAATACCCCCAAATAAATTTGTTGATTGCTTTTAGTTTACATTCCTAGCTTTTTTGTTTGAGTTACGTTCACATCGTTCTACATTGATCGATAGTTTATCACACACACATAACAAAAACATTTACAATCAATAAAAAATATTTGTGTTTAATCTAATATTATATATTAAAACTTAGCAAACTTATTACAAATAATCAAGGCAACAAACATTTCATTTAGATAAGAAGCCAATTAGTTCAGACAATTATATTATGTGAATCACAGAGTCTCCTTCAAACAGGTTTAGACAGTTTAATTTTTAGTTTTTATACTTTAAAGTAACAAAAAATATATTATAGGAGGAATTCTCAAACACAATTTCATTGCTAGGGTGCTGTAGACAGTACCAAGTAACACCTTGATGACTATATCAAAATTTTATTGAAAATTATATTAAAAATAAATATTTTTTGGAAAAAAAAAACCCAGATATTTTCAAAACTACTTCTTGAATTTGTTTCGTTTAAATAAACCTTTAAGATTTAAAATATACAAAAAATAATTTATATTCGAGGGAAATAATCTGTAGGCAATAACATTTATCACTATTTGCCAATTCTATTTAACTTATTCCTTCTTTAAAATAAAAAGTCCAGGTGGATTTTAAATATTGAAGTAGTACTAAAAAATCCATACAATGATGCTCTTCCTATTTAAGATACTAGTTAAACACCTTGAAATGATTTATGTGTATCATTTAAAAACAAACACACAAAAATTGTGATATATTCAAATTTATTTTTCTACTTAATCACAAACCAATTAAGATATCTGTTTTCTGAATTTATTCAAAATCAAAGAATACTTTTTTAAGCATCAATTTTCTTAGATTTACAATATCTTGAATGATTTAAATTTCCAAAACTGGTTTCTATATTAATTTAAATGTTTTTATTACCATTAAGAATCAAAATTAGGAATAGCATGGTTCCATTATTATCAATAGCATCTTTCATGTATTTTCCAAAGGAACATTTGGATGCTACTAAAATTTACAGCTGAGGAGGTGGTGAGCCCCGCTGGGACTCTTTATGTTTTGCGAGTTATCCTCCCCTAAGAAGATTGATCAAAATCAACTTGAAAGAACTCTTTCCAGTCATTTGTGGTACTTCAGCAAAAAACCAGGCGGTTCCTTCAAGCTTATGTCTTGAAAATATCAGACTTGCGCTTTATGAGCAACCATATAAAAACACTTATTTTTCATCATGGTTAGAAATTTTTTCCAGAGAGCTACTGGTGTTATTCTGATCTATGTAGGTCTCCCTTGCCTATATCTTAGCTTATTTGGGTTTCACAACAGACGCGGCTGTTCAGGACGCTCTTCTGTTCTTAGAGATTTTTGGATTTATGGAGATTGTCTAGCATTGTCAGACAATCTGGGATTAGTACCACAACACCAAGAAAACAATTTACCAACAGATTGCCAATTTTAATTTATGCAAAAAAAAGTTTTAAAAAAAACTAATATTTTTTTAAAGAAATGTTTTAATACCTAGACTGCATATGTAAATTAGAAGTTTTCATACTAAAAAATCTTTTTAATATTTACTCATCTGCAGTTAAGGGTTCTATTTTTGTAATTTCAGAAACAATGAACAGTTGATTCTTATAACAAAAGAACAAGTCTTAACAAAATAAATTATAAAATGTAACTAAACTCAGTGGCACAACAGCCCATGAGAGCAAAAGGCCTACTGTGCCCATCTCAATTTTCATGACCTTGGACACTGAGGTGCTTAAGCAGATGAGCAGAGCTTAACAAGTTTAGCATGAAGATAAACTCTTGTTGTAACTATTTATACATCAAACTTTTCAAAAACTATTCGTTAAATTTGAATCGAAATAAACATTTTTTTTTAGTCTAATAAGCATTTCAATGATTAAAAATATTTGAAAAAGTGATAAATTATTTTTTGATTTTTAGAGCATCTTTATCTCGTATTCAAAACGCAAATGAAAATAAGGAAACTTATTTGGCTATAATTGATCGAAATTTGACAGCTAGATTCTGGCTAAAAAAGCAACAAACAGTAAATTTAGCATAATTCGAGAAGAAAGGTTACAGTGACAACATTTTTATATGTAACTTGCAGTGAAATGCGAACACAGTTTCACATTTCAGCAGTTGTTATTTCTTTGCTTGGTGCAAATTTCTTCATTTTTTTAGGCTTGAGATTTCTGAAAATGAGTCGTTGATTGCATTTGAGTGAAAACGTACGATGGTATGCAATCATATGTATCTAATCTGGGGAGCGACCGTCAGAGACTGCCAGAATCTTAAATGTCAATCTCATTCGATCATCAGTTGCTGGTGGAATCACTATCAAAATGCTGTGCAGTGTCACGAAGACCTAATAATAGATGGTTACAATTGCCCGCGAGGACCATTAAATGTACCTGCAAGCTCTGCGTTATCGAACGGATTCAATCTGTAAACTTTTTTCGAGCGTTATGACGTCACCAGGAATAGAGATATCTTGGCAAACTGTTTGTAAGCGGCTGCAAAGAAGTCATATGTCGAGAACCATCAATTTAAATGCCATTGACGTCACCTCACAAAAGATCTCGGTTACAATAGGCCAATAGGCGCCACAGCAATGGCTCAATGTTCACTGATGAACCCCGATTTTGAATTAAGCAACGATTCTCAACATATACGGATCTGGAGCTCACAATATCACTGAAAGACACAGCTACGTGCTAGTGACAAGGCTTGGGCAAAGATATCAATCGGTGGACGTACTGATCTCTATGTCTTTCGTCCCGGTCGTCCATATCAAGTAGCAATGAGCCTGATGCCATGTTTATGAACGATAACGCACGAGTACACCACACCATAGACCTCGCAATGTCATACAAAACATGTAACACTGCCTCAAATGGAACGACTAGCACGTTCAGCCGACTTGACCAAATAGAGCATGTCTGGGACATACTTTGTGACGGGGCTATTCGCGAGATTTCAGTACTAATCCTCTTGGGAAACTTTGGGGCTAGCATTTATACTATTTCACAGCCTTTTCGGGAAAAGCACGAGATAGTTATATGTTAATTAGTTCGACTATATAAAGTCTATATATATAGATTTTGTAAATGTGAGAAGGAGTTGCCAAGCTGTCACGTAAGTACGCCGGGGAATTACTTCACGAACTTAGCGCGCGTTTGATAGATATAAATTATAAGAGTAAATGGTTAGATTGACAACCGAAGATAATAGATTCAGTACCGACCTGAGGTTAGCAAGTGATCGTTTCCTTGTCTATTTCTGATAGCCGAGATTACTTAGATTTGAGTATTAGGATTAATCGACGTATTAGGGAATCACTCCCAGGTTTCTTCTTATAATTAAACTTGTAATTGTTTAAGTGTTTGTCAGTCCAGAAAAAATATATTTGTTGTAATGGCATTTGTTGGTGATGATATGTTTCCTCCCACACTTAGAGACGCTCTGGGCGGAGTGAGCGGGGTCAAAAATAGGACCCAGCCACCACAATGGCACCCAACGGGTTTGTCCTCAGGACATATCTCCCTTATCCAATTTTAGGCTCTTGCCTGATATTTGCTTTTCTGGAGTTGAGAATATAGCGGAATTTTTGGAATATATTGAAAGTAATGTTAAGTTTTAAGAGATACCTAACAATTTGGCATGTTCTTATCTCAAAGGGCGTCTCAGAGGACGTGCGTTGGACTGGTATGAGGTTTTCGGGTCTTCGATAGTGAAAGGGAATGCTACGGATTTTGCGCAATTAAAAGAAGCTTTGACAGAAAATTTCCCAGTGGTTAGGAATAAGACTGAATTGGAAGTCAGGATCTATTCGTCGTATCAGGGTCACGGTCAGGCTCCATCTGATTTTATCTATGACCTGCTCAAAATACACAAAAGGTTGGGACTAAATATGTCGGAAACCAATTTAATCGACCACATTATTGCCCGTTTGGAACCACAATTGATGGAATACATAGAGATAAGAAATTCAACTCAATTGCAGTTACTTCAGATGATAACAAAGTACGAGGATAGATATTTGAGGAGAGACAATCAGGGTCCGAGTAATAATAATAGTGAAAGACTAGTTTGGGATATGAGTAGGAGGTCTACCGAAGGTCGTACAAGTAGAAATTGGAGAGATACTGGGGTAGTCGAACGTCAAAATGATAGGAGACAGGGTTATAGAACTTCATATGGGACGAGACCCAGAGGAGCCATGATAATCAAGGGTTCGAGAACAGGAACCGTATTGATAGGAATGATCGCGGGTTCGAGAATCGTGGTGGACGAAATCAGTTTAGAAATAGGGGTCCGAGTGATAGTTTTGAACGGGGGTCGAATAATCATCTGAATAGGGGTAGTCATAAAAATATAAACTTTTTAAGCGTTCGAAATCAAAATCGATCGCATGTTGATGAGAAACCTCCTATAAGGGTTTCTGTTTTACGGATGTTCCTTGTAGAACTTCCGTACGTGCCCATTTTAGTGAATGATATCTTCACTAAGGCATTATGGGATACTGGGGCTGAGAAAACGTTCATCTCTGAAGAAACGTATCGGGCATATTTTTCTTATAAGCCAGTTAAAAAATCAAATGTAAAAGTTATAACGGCTCAGGGCGCCTGTTGCAACAGTGTAGGGACGGTAGAATTAGAGATACGAATTCGAGAATTCAAGAAAAAGTGAGATTTTTATATATTAGCGGATCTAGAATATCCCTGCATTTTAGGTATCGATTTCATTCGAAACTCGAAAATAACCATGAATTTCGATGAAAAGTCATTAGCGATTCCGGATTCGCAAATCGAAGAAATAAAAATCGTTGAGGAGAATTTAGAAATTGATCTTTCAAATACAAAAGTAGAAGAAAGTCAAAAGAGAGAATTAAAATCGTTATTTAATAGTTTTAAGGGGCTTTTCTCGGAACAACCGGGACTTACTCATGTATTATATCATGAAATCGATACGGGTGATAGCGCTCCGGTAGTATCCAGATAAGTATGACAGGGTTAAGTAAGGTATCATAGAGTACCACATTGAAAAAATGTTACGAGAAGGCACCATCGTACAAATTCAATCTGCTTACGCATCTCCTGTAGTATTGTGTCGTAAGAAGAACGGATTACCCCCGGACAATCCGGAGGCGTATAGATTTGCAGGGGATTATCGCAAACTTAATGCGGTAACTAGGTACCCTAGATATCCTTTGAACTCATTGAGGATTTAATTACCAATATTCCTCACACGAAGATAATGAGTACTTTGGATCTACGCACCGGCTATTTTCAATTGGCAGTAAACCCCAGGGATGTAGCCAAAACCGCTTTTGTGACGAAAAATGGCACTTATGCGTTTAAGCGCATGCCATTCGGCCTCTCGGGGGAAGCGCCAAATTTTCAGAAGGCCATCGATATTATTTTGAAACCGCTGTTAGGGAAGTGTGTCTTAGTCTATATCAGGGGTGGCCAACCCGCGGCACGCGTGCCACATTGTGGCACGCGCGGGTCGCAACTGTGGCACGCGAAGGCTTTTTGAAAAATTACAAAAATATTATGAAAATATTACTGAATTAATTGATTACAATAAAAAAAATTGTTACGAAGAAAATATGTAAGAAACAGAAATTTTCAGCGTGAGATTTTAGGGGCGCTAAGCAAGATTTTTCTTTTCTTCAGAAAAACGCCAAAAATGAGATCATTTGCTCCAAAACTTACAATTCTACTACTTTGTAACATTCCGAGAAAAGTGTTGAGTAACGTGAGACTAAAAACAAATAAATTCTCTCTCTCTCTCGGACGGTCGAAACTGCCCAAAAAGTGACCCTCTCTCTTAATTTTTAACATCTCAGATTTCCATTCAAATTTCAGTTTCCCCGTGCAGGGCTGAAGTTTATAGCTATTGGCTGTCAGCATGATGTCAGATAAAAAGGTTTTTCCGGAGATATTGGCTATTTACGATTTCTGAAATGTCAAGAAGTAATTCTGCAATATATTAGGAGCGCAGTTATTGATACGGTAGAAGTAATCTATCTGCACAAAGTAGCCGCTTTGTAAACCAGAGAGAGTGTGAACTTGCATCCATGACTAATCAGAATGCTGGATTCGGAGCCTAGAAAATTTGTAGCGTAACATTGGCAAATTGTTTCTAGCTGTCAGACTCAGTTGATTTTAAACTCTTTTTAACAAGACGTTTAGCTTTTCTCCTTTTCTACATTTGTTCTTAGATTTTAGTGTTGAACGTAGTTGTTTATTTTTTTTAAAATTTTCAATATGTTTATGAGTAAACCTTCGACATCGAAAAGAAATTATAAAGAGGATATTGCAGCACGTGATTTTAAAATTGTCTGGGAAGAACAATACTTGTTTACACATCACAATGCTTCCAAGCCTGTTTGTTTGATATGTGGAATTTGTATAGCAGTTCCAAAAAAATTTAACTTGGACCATCATTTCAAACAACTGCATAGTGATTTCAACAACAAATATCCTGTTGGATCAAATTTAAGAACGGAATTCATCAATAAAAAAAAGAAATCTTTAGCCGGCTAAACAATCTTTGTTCCAGAAGAGAAATGACGAAATGGAAACCATGGTGAAGACTTCTTATGAACCTTCTTTGTTGTTATCCCGCAAAAAAAACCATATTCTGTTGGACAGGAGATAATAAAAGGTAGACTTTTAATTTTCGCCCAAAATGTCGGTGATCTTAATGTCAAAAATATAGTTGATAAAATAGCTTTGTCCAGAAATACCGGCATGCGTCGTATAGATGACATGGGCCAGGATGTTGGAACGCAAATTGTCTCTAGACTTCAAAATTGCAAATATTTTTCATTAACTCTGGATGGAAACTGTGATATCACTGACAATGCGCGGTTAAGCATCTTTGTGCGTTACACGAACGAAAATTTTGATACTGTGGAAGAACTTCTTGATTTGCGCCAACTAGTTTTAACTACAGGTGAAGACATTTTTAAGTTCTTTAAAAATGTAATTGAAATTAACAAAGTAGAATCGACAAAATTAGACAGTGTTTCTACAGATGGAGCGCCTTGCATGGTTGGCAGAATAAAAGGTTTTGTTGCATTGCTTGAAAATTATTTGGGAAGAAAAGTTTCAAGTGGACTTAAACTTGTCTTTCGTTGTTGACCCCGTGGTGCGCTGTATCAACAAAATACGAGCTCGTGCTCTGAATCGACGAAGATTTCGTACGCTTTTCCCCGAAGAAACGGAAGAAAATGGCATGTTACTCCTTCATTGTGAGCTGGCTTTCCAAAGGAAGTTCACTTGCGAGATTTTGGAGTTTGAGGGAATGTGTTTTCGAATATCTGGAAGAAAACGATGAACTGCCCAGTGAATGCTCGCTCCTCAGGAGGGAAAATTGGTTGTGGGATTTAGCTTTTATTACCGATATAATGGAACATTTAAACAATTTAAATTTAAGATTACAGGGAAAAAATTGTATTTTTCCTACCTAGTTGGTCATATATCTTCTTTAGTGAACAAACCTTTGCTTTTTTGTTTGGATTTTTGGAGAAAAAAAATTAACTAATTTCCCATTCATACAGGAATTATCTGCCAAAGTTAGCAATGTTCCGAACTATGATAGATTTAAAAATTTAATATCCATTTTGCATGATTTTTTCAGTGCCAGGTTTGAGGATTTTAAAGATGGTAAAAAAATACTAAACTTTTCACTAATCCTTCTTCGATTTCTCTTCAAGACATTAATTTTTACCCACTTCAGGTACAAATTGAAATTATTGACCTACAGCACCATATTACTCTGAAAAGCAAATATAAGGAAATTATTTTAACCGCAAATGATCCGAATTACATCGAATTTTGAAAATTTGTGCCACCAAGTAATTTTCCAAATTTACATGATTTAGCGGTCAGATATTGTTGTAGGTTTGGATTAACATATGTTTGTGAAGAAATATTTTCTGTTATGAACGTAATTAAATCAAAATATCGCTCCAAATTAACTGATATACACCTAATTTTGTTAGCATCTTCACGAGCTAATCCAAATATAGACGATTTAGTAAAAAAACTACAGATTCAAAAGCCACATTAAGAGACTGCTTAGTAATCATTTAAAATTAAATGTTTCAAGTAGCTTATTTTTATTTTGTACCTTAGCTAACTGACTGATCCTATAAAAATTTATCAACAATAAAATTTAAGTTTCTACTTTTGTTTTATTTGTCATGCCATTTTCTTTTTACATTTTCACTGTATAGAACTTGCATTTAAAAGTATGCTTTTGGTGTAAATAACCCATAACAAGCCTATAAGTAACACTTTTTTACTTTTGTATATTTTTTAGTTTGGTGAAAAAGTTAAAAGTGGCACGCGTAATTTTTTTTAATCAGATTGTGGCACGCTTCCCAAAAAGGTTGGCCACTCCTGGTCTATATGGACGACGTTATTATCGCGTCTCCATCATTTACACATCACTTAGAACATTTAAGGGAAGTATTTAGGTTATTACAAGAAGCGGGGTTGACGTTGAACAAAGATAAGTGTAAGTTTGGGTGTGAGAAGTTAAAATACACTTAGGCCTAGTAATTAATAAAGACGGGATAGCCACGGGTGAGTTTAAGTGAAGGCAATACTCGAAATGAGAGCACCAAAGAATACGCGGGATGTATCAAAATTTCTCGGAATGGCACAATGGTATCAAAAATTTGTTAAGGGGTACGTACATCTCTGAGAGCCACTGTATGAATTAAAAAAGAAGGGTAGGAAATTTAATTGGTTGGAAGAGGCGCAAGTTGCTTTTGAATCGATCAAACGTACAATTACGGAAGCACCTGCATTAAAATTACCGGATTTTAATGTATAATTTGATCTTTTTACGGACGCGAGTTCTATTGGGATTGGAGCGGTGCTTACTCAAAGTCAGAGACCCATAGCATATGCATCCCGCACACTTAATGGGGCGGAGCGCAATTACACAGTAACTGAGCGCGAATGTTTAGCGGTGATTTGGGCTTTAAACAAGTTTCGCACCTACTTTGGTTCGTTACCAGTAAAAGTAATAACGGATCATGCAGCATTAACAAAACTCACTAATGGTAAAAATTTATCAAGTCGAATGATTAGATGGACATTCAAGCTAGCAGAATTTAATGTTGAATGGGAACATAGGCCAGGTGCTCAAAATGTTGTGGCAGATGTGTTGTCGCGGAACCCGGCAGAAAGTCTTGACGATAGCAATATAGCTTGTGCAGTAATTAGAGATTTGGTACTTTCGTCAAGGGGGAGCAATTGATTGCCGAACAAAGGCAGGACCCTGAGCTAGGCCAGATTTATCGTTAGTTACAAAACCCAGATGACAGTACGGAAAATGCGGGAGTCTGCGGAAACTGGTCTCAGGATTTCAAATTAATTAACGGCTTGTTATTTTATGCGAAATACTCAGCCTCTCTCGGAGAAATGAGAGTATATATTCCAAAGTCAATGCGAGGTGCGATAATGCGCGAATTTCATGATAAGCCTATGGCTGGACACCTCGGGATTAGGAAAACATATTTACGCGTGAAGGATGCTTGTTATTTTCCTTATATGCGAAGGGCGATACATGATTATGTTTTGACATGTGATACGTGCCAGAAATTTAACTATAAGAACGCGTTACTGGCCAGTCATTTAATACCGATTGTAACTAATTATCCAAATGAAATAGTTTCATTAGATTTGTTAGGCCCCTACCCAGCATCGAAACCTGAAAGATATAGGTATATTTTAGTGATAACGGATCATTTTGCGAAGTGGTTGGAAGTAATACCCCTCAGAAAGGCGTCCGCAAAAATAATCGCCAATACCCTATTCGAAAATTATATTTCGCGATATGGAGCTCCAATAAAACTAATTAGCGACAATGGTTCCCAATTTATATCCGAAGTTTTTGAGCATTTAAGTACTAGATTAGATATAAAGCATGTCAAAACAGTTGTGTATCGACCTCAATCAAATAGAACGGAACGAGTTAATCGCGATTTATTACAAATGATTGCTTCTTTTGTAAATTATAATCACGAAACCTGGGACAAGTTTCTAAGTGAATTCGCGTATGCATTACGAACGGCAGTTCACGAAACCACTAGAAAGACCCCAGCAGAATTATTTTTGGGCAGGAAACTTATTACCCCATTTCAAAAACTTGTGATGGTGAAGGATGGAGCAGAATTTGTGGTTGGGAATATTGAAAAGGTGTTTGAGGAAGCTAGGCAGAATACGAAGAAAAAACAGGAAAAGTGGGCGAAGTATTACAATAAGAGGAGACGCGAAATTAACATTAAGGTTGATGATTTAGTGTTGGTCGAAACTTATCATATAAGCTCGGCCAGTAAAAAGGAGGTAGCAAAATTCTGTCCTAAATTCGAAGGTACTTTTAGAGTTGTAAGTGTTAAAAACAATAATGTTGTAATTTGGAAGGCAGGTAGAAGAACTACAGTCAATATAGACCAAGTGCGAATTTACCATCAGAGAAAAAGTGATGAAAGTGTAGTGGAGGTTGATTGTTCATTTAGCAGAGGAACCGAGTATCAGTCGAGTAGCTTTGAGGATAGTCGATATGGGTTAGATAGGTCACAAGGCTTTAGGAGTAATGAGACGGGTGGAAGGGGGCAGATACAGGATAGGAAAGAGAATACTAGTGTAGGGAATAAAAGTAATCAGAGGGAGACAAAGAGGAGCGAACACGAGCTGAACAAAATACGGTATAAGAGGGCGATCCCAGAATCACTGACCGAAGTGAAGCAACAGAAGAAAAGGAAGAACCAACACCCAAGAAGGTGGAAAAGAAAAAAACCGGAGTCACTTTCAGAGGGGCCGAGGAGTAAAAGAAAACCCATTAACAGAGAGGTCAACAATCGAAGGCTCCCGTCCTCCATCGCGCCGACTGAACAGATATGGAAAAGAAAGAAAAAAAATAGAAGATCGCTAAGGTAGACAAGTTCCAGAAAGAGATCGTCAACAGCCAGAGGATGACAGGCTACTGCAACCGACACGGAGACAACAGAAAAGGTCCACCCTACGCGATTCCAGAGACGGCAGAGAAGTGCATGGGAAAGCCAGGTCAAGATCGCCAGTAGAATTATTGCCAGACCAGGAAGGATCAACCCGATCTAGAAGAGATCAAGAAGGACGAGACCACCACCATAATCTGAGGAGTCGCCGACAGTACAGACCAGGTTGCCAGAAACCAGAGGAGAGTCTACGCAGCAGAAGGTCCACATCGCTGGAGGTACAGATTGGAGACATCAGAGAAAGAAGAAGAACAAGATATTACCCAGGTTGTATTGTTTCATTTATATTTTTACTGACAGGTAGTCAGGTGAATTTTTGCGAGGAGCAAGTCTTGTTTTGTTAATGATGACTAGGTGCAAAAGTCACACTACGTTGAGTGAAAAATGAACTTTTGTATATCTAAATATATTCTAAATTGTGGAAAGTATATGTATGTTTACATTTGTTTCCTACGTGAAAAGGCTTGGCTAAGGGTGCGAGAATTCATTGTATTGTTTGTTTATATTGAATAATTTCAAAATTGTATATATATAAGCATATTGAAGTATATATTAGTATATATCTGGTTTTTGGGCTCGCGGCGTAGAGAAGAAATTAACTATAACACTAACAGCGCTGCGCGATTGGAATGGGAGTTTTTATGAAACCAGATGAAATTTGTAAAGTAATTGACAATTTAAATATGTGTGAATTCAATGTTGTTGTGTATGCATATAGTGTTCAAAATTTTTTTTTGTACGTCCACTTATCCAGTTCTCATTTCAGGGTGGCTGACCCTGATGTTTTGAAGATTTAGGTGCTAAAGAATAACTCAAGAGATGTTAAAACATTTAAGTTTTTCGGGTTGTGTACGGCCGGGTTTTTCCCTCCAGTGGGAGGTTTTTCCTTGGTCCTCACCCAAATGGGGTACACCTTATATAATGAATGTAAAAGTGGTAAACAAGGGAGCGATTAAAATTTGAGCTAGTAGTTTTTAGTGTTTTTTAGAGTATTGTTATATAAAAGTTAATGCTAAACTATAGTTTAAGATGTCTAGGTAGTTTAAGACTTAAATTTTTCAACGTAATTTATATCGGGCCATTAAGACCCTTTTATGAATCCCGTTTTTTTCTTGGAGGGGGCTATTCGCGAGATTTCAGTACTAATCCTCTTGGGAAACTTTGGGGCTAGCATTTATACTATTTCACAGCCTTTTCGGGAAAAGCACGAGATAGTTATATGTTAATTAGTTCGACTATATAAAGTCTATATATATAGATTTTGTAAATGTGAGAAGGAGTTGCCAAGCTGTCACGTAAGTACGCCGGAGAATTACTTCACGAACTTAGCGCGCGTTTGATAGATATAAATTATAAGAGTAAATGGTTAGATTGACAACCGAAGATAATAGATTCAGTACCGACCTGAGGTTAGCAAGTGATCGTTTCCTTGTCCATTTCTGATAGCCGAGATTACTTAGATTTGAGAATTAGAATTGAGTATTAGGATTAATCGACGTATTAGGGAATCACTCCTAGGTTTCTTCTTATAATTAAACTTGTGATTGTTTAAGTGTTTGTCAGTCTTGAATAAATATGTTTGTTGTAATGGCATTTGTTGGTGATGATATGTTTCCTCCCACACTTATAGACGCGCCGGGCAGAGCGGGGTCCAAAATAGGACCCACAATTTGTAAGACGTCTTTCTGTTCAGTACAATTCTCCACGAAATCTTAACAATTTGTCATGTTTTCTTCCCACAAAGTGCGATTGACAATCGTCTTGTCGTCGTTGTCGAGCCTGAACCTCTGAAGCCCTTCTAATAAATGTTTGCGACTAAACATTTTCTAGCCCAATTATTCTTATTTGAATACTAACTGTCGTTTTCCTATTCTTTTTTGGGGGCAATTGCTTCTTCTGCTCAACAATAGATAAAAATTTTCTTGCATTTCCACAAACTCTGTTCACATTTTATTACCCTTTTTCTGTTTGTTGCTTTATTTTTTGATAGAGAGAGCATTTGGGGAAACAAATTATTTCTTAGAAGCAATAATCTATAGGTATTTCTGATGTACATATGCTTATCAAGTCTACATACAAAATTTAGATTTTTAGTAGAAAATAAAAATTATCAAACATAAAATTTAAAATGTATGTCATACAAGAGAAAACAAACAAAAAATCAAATAAAATTTTAGATAGGAGGGTAATAGATAATTTATCAAGTTAGCTGAGCTACATATTCTTACTCAGAATGAATCCTCATTTTAAGCGATTAACACTAGTTTTTTTTCTACTGCATAAATGAAATGTAGGAATCTTCATTTTTAATATTTGAAAAAGGTTTTACTTTTTTACTGCATCAATTATAAACGCAATGTACTATAACTGGTCTATCCACAAGCCCCTTGCTAATCCTCTTGGGGGAAACTATTTCTTTTAAATGTTGTTTTATTGAAAACTTCCTTCCGAAGAAGACACGGTTTATGTAAATGAAGAATGATATTTAAGCATTAACTTTGTAACAGGTCTATCCGCAAGCTTCCAACTAATCTTTTTTGGGAAAAAGTATTTCTTTTAAATATTGTTCTATTAAAAATTTCTCCCAAAGAACAAGACACATGAATGTAATGAAAATGAAGGATGACATTTTAACATTTACTTTTAGGTAAGCGGTTAGGAGTTAGTGATTAGAGGAAAATAGTCGAGAGTTACTCAACGATTAATTGTTGATTAATTAAGGATTGTTAATTGACGATTTGGTCAATAGGTTGGATCAGAACGGCTAACGACTAGAAGAATAGCCGAGAACGGAATTTAGATAATTCAGACCGTATATTACCAAAGCGTTATAAGAGAAAGCTATTTGAATTATACGTAACCCTTCTACCGTGCTCTAGCTCCTATACTTAATAAAAGGTGCTTTTCCTGCCCTGGTTTGTTAGAATTAACTGATTGAATAATAAAATAGATTTGTACAGATTATGGCTGATTTTTATTCTAAACATCAAACACCGATGAACGTGAGACAATGTCCATCTCAATGGCGCCCAACTACCGCACCTAACCCTGGGCGAGGAGTCGGATCGAATTTTAGGCCCTACTTGAACTTTCTTTTTTCCAGTCAGGAAAATTTTCCGGAATTTTCAGAAAGTATTACTAATATAAATTATAACGGGATACCCACAAGTTTAGCTAGTGTGTACTTTAAAGGTTCTTTCATAGGGAGACAGAAACATTGGTTCGTGGTAATCGGTTACACAATTGTGACCGGGGCAGAGATGGATTTTACGCTTTTGAAGGAGGCGTTGATTAATAAATTTTACCTAGTCAGAAATAGATCGGAAATCGAGGCGGAGTTCTTTGGTTCGAAGCAAGTTAGAGGTAAGATTTTGTATATAAATTGTTAAAGTTATAAAAACAACTGAAACTGGCAAACTACTGAACAGGGTCTGAAAAATAAAGGGCCTGATAAATCATATAGTAATGCGATTGTCCCACAGGTGACTGACTATCCGGAGGTTCGAAACCCAACAACTTAGGCTCAGCTTTTGCAATTGGTAGCGAAGTATGATGAAAGGAACGGGTGCACTGCAACCTATGGTTCGAGTACTAATGCTGGAAGGCAAGAATGGGATTCGAGAAAGAGATTGCCCGACAGGCTTATAGATGGAAACAGGCATGATAGGTGTGTTGTACATCGACAAATGGATGCAAAGGGTGTAAATGGCGATTCGAATAGGTATCGCAGGGATCAAGGTTCCGAAAATCGGATGGTCTGAAACGACTACGAGAATCGAGGATCCAAAACGATCAGGGTAATCGCGGATCCGAGAGTAGGATAGTTCGAAATGATTATGCCAATAGAGAACCTGGGAAACAGTGGATTCGGAATGATAGAACTCGAATGAATTTAAATTACTGAGTGGTCGATGTGCGGGAGGTAATCGATCGCAATTTGAGGAAAATCCTCTAATACAAATAGGAGCTTTACGGTTAAGTCCGGTGGATATACCGTATGTGCCCATACCGCTGCACGACACCTTTATGAAAGCTTTATGTAACACAGGGACCGAAAAATCTTTTATTTCCACCGACGTATTCAAATCATATTTTTCGTTCAGAACGAAGAGACTGTCGGATACAGAGATAGTCAAAGCGCAGGATATGAGATGTGTGAATTTGGGGATTGTTGAGTTGCAGGTCAGAATTTGGGATTTTATGAAAAAGAGGAACTTCCATGATATTGACGGGATGCAATACCAAAGCATCCTGGGAGTTGATTTTATGAAGGCAACAAAAATATATTTGGATTTTGATATAAAAACGTTGGTGTGTGTGATTCCGGTTTCCTAGATTAAAGGGGTACAACAAGTAGGGGAGCAGGTATAGGTGGATCTCTCTCATACGTTAGATGAACACCAAAAGCTGGAGTTGCAGGTATTATTCAGCCGTTTCTGGGGAATATTTTCGGACACGCCGGTGCTTACCCATGTTTGGTATCATGAAATAGATACCGGTGACAATCCGCCAGTAGTGTCGAGGCCGTATAGGTACGATAGGATCAAACACACAGAAAATAATTGACTATCAACAAGATGCTGGAAGAAGGTACGATTATACCTATCCAGAATCGGCTGAGGTCTACCGTTTTGCGATAGATTATCGAAAATTAAACGCAATAACTAAATATCCTCGATATCCACTACCACTCATTATGAGGATTTAATTACGAATACTCCTCATACTCGAGTGATGTCCACGTAGGATCTTAGGTTGGGATATTTCCAGTAAGAGGTTAATTCAAGGGATATTCTGAAGACGGCATTTGTTACGAAAAGTGGGACGTATGCATTTAAAGGGATGCCGTTAATCCCAGCGATGTAGTTAAAACGGTCTTCATATCGAAAAACGGTACTGATGCGTTTAATCGCATGCCATTTGGTCTCACGGGAGCTGCCCCGAATTTTCAGAAAGCAATAGATATAATACTCAAACCGAGTGTATATATGGACGGCGTTATTACTGCGTCTCCATCATTTGCACACCACGTCGAACATTTAAGGGAAGTATTTAAGTTGTTGCAGGAAGCAGGGTTGGATTTCTGTTGCGAGAAATTAAAATACTTGGGTCCGGTAATTAGCAAAGATGGGATTACCACGAAATAATCTAAGGTTAAGGCAATAATAGAGATAAAACCCCCAATGAATGCTAAAGAAATGTTGAAATTTCTCGGCATGACCAAGTGGTGTCAGAAATTTATTAAAGGTTACGCAGATCTTTGCGAGCCCCTTTATCGATTAAAGAAAAAGTATAGGAAATTTATTTGGTCGGGTGGAGACGCAGGTTGCTTTTGAATCTATCCAACGCGCAATTACGGAAGCACCGGTACTAAAATTACCGGCTTTTAATGTGCCATTCGAGTTGTTTACTGACGCCAATTCCATTGGGATTGGAGCGGTGCTTACACAAGATCAGAGACCCATTGCGTATGCGTCCCGCAAACTGAATAATGCGGAAAGAATTTACAGTCACCGAACGCGAGTGTTTAGCTGTTATCTGGGCTTTAAATAAATTTCGCACCTACTTTTTGGTCCGCTGCCAGTAAAAAAGGTAACGGATCATGCGGTAATAACCAAAGCTAACTCATGGTAAAAATTTATCTAGCCGAATGATTAGATGGGAATTTAAGCTAGCCGAGTTTAATGTTGAATGGGAACACCGTCCAGGAGCTCAAAATGTGGTGTCTAGGAATCAGCCGTTGAAAGTATAATGGGCGAAAATATTGCTTGGGCAGTAATTAGAGGTTTGGTACTTTCGTTCAGTGAGCAATCGATTTGAGAACAAAGACAGAACCCCGAGTTAGGTCATATCTATAGATATCTTGAAAACCCTGAGGACAGCTCGGTTAATGCGAGAGTCTGAGGGAACTGGTCTCATGATTTTAAATTAGTAGATGACTTGTTACTTTATGCGAAGTACGCAACCACTCTTGGAGAACTGAGAGTGTATATTCCGCGATCACAGCGGGGGGGGGGGGGATAATGCGCGGATTTCATGACAAGCCCATGGCTGGTAATTTAGGAAAGAAAAAAACTTATTTACAAGTCAGGGATGCTTGTTATTTTACCTATAGGAGAAAGTTTATATACGAATATGTTTTGGCATGTGACATATGCCAAACGTGTAATTATAAAAACGCGTTACCAGTTGGTCGTTTAATACCGATTGTAAGTAATTATCCGAATGAAATAGTTTCATTAGATTTGTTAGGCCCCTACCCAGCGTCTAGACCCGAAATATATACATAAAATATATCCATAAAATATATATAATAAATATATCCATATTTTTTAGTAATAACGGATTACTTTACGAAGTGGTTAGAAGTTATACCCCTCAGAAAAGCTTCCGCCAAAATAATTGCAAATACGCTGATTGAGAATTATATATCGCGATATCGAGCTCCTGTAAAAATGATTAGTGATAACGGGGTCCCGAATTTGTATCTAAAGTTTTTGAGCATTTAACTAATAGATTAGGTACAAATCATGTCGGAACAGTTGTGCATAGACCCCGGTCCAATAGAACGGAAAGAGTTAATCGTGATCTTTTACAAATAATTGCTAGTTTCGTAAATGATAATCATGAGACTTGGGAACCTTTTCTAAGAGAATTTGCATACGCCTTGAGAACGGCGGTTCACAAGACAAAGGGACCCCCCCCCCAGCAGAGTTATTTTTGGGCAGAAAGCTTATTACCCCGTTTCAAAAACTTCTGATGGTGACAGATAGCGCAGAATTTGTGGTTTGTAATATTGAGAAATTGTTTAAGGAAGCTAGGCAGAATACTAGAAAGAAACTCGAAAAGTGGGCGAAGTACTACAATAGAACGAGACGCGAAGTTAACATTAAGGTCTATGATTTAGTGCTTGTTGAAACACATTCCTTAAGCTCTGACAGTAAAAAGGTGGTAGCTAAATTTAAACCGAAGTTTGAGGGTCCTTATAGAGTCTTGAGTGTTCAAATTAATAATGTAATTTGGAAGGGGGTAGAAGAACAGCCGTTAATATAGACCAAGTGCGAATTTACCATCAGAGAAAAAGTGATGAGTGTGTGGTAGATGTTGATA
Organism: Trichonephila clavata; assembly: GCA_019973975.1. Taxonomy (NCBI): domain Eukaryota; kingdom Metazoa; phylum Arthropoda; class Arachnida; order Araneae; family Nephilidae; genus Trichonephila; species Trichonephila clavata. The sequence continues at coordinate 138,873 of BMAO01026545.1, forward strand.
GTTCAGTTAGTAGAGGATCTGAATATCAGTCGAGTAGCTTGGAGGAAAGTAACCCTAAGTTAGATCGGTCACAAGGCTTTAGGAGTAGTGTCTCGTGAAAGACAGGCAGAAAAAAGAGGAAAAAGACAAGTGTTGCAGGGAACAAAAGTGGTCGGAGATAGCAATGGATGAACAAGCGCAAAAGAACTAGTGGTTCAAATGAATCTTCAATAGGACTTCGGCAGCAGAATACAAAAATAAAAGAACACAGGAGGCGAGTAGGTGCAAGAGCGAAGTTCCTTCGTCACTGTCTGAGGGACCGGACAGAAAAAGAACACCGCCAATCAGAGAGGCCCATAAGAGAAGGTTGGTGTCATCCACCACTTCGATTGAGCAAGTTAAGAGAAGCAGAAGGACGGAACAGAAATTTGGACAGGTTCCAGTCGAGAGTTCAAGGCCAGGTCCAGAGGAGGAAAGGCCGCTTCAGTCAAGCCAATCCAACAAAGGAGGTCCAGCCAGTACCATTTCAGGAGCAGAGGAGAAATCACCAGGAAAGCCGGTTCCCGATCTTCAGGAAGAAAAGTGCAAACTCCTGAGGGACCAGTCCGGTCCAGAAGAGACCAATTCAGAAGACCAAGCCTCTAGCACTTCAGACAAGGTCACCTGAGGAGAGTCTAAGAAGCAGAAGGTCAACATCACTAGAGGTCCATATTGGAGACATAGCAGAAAAATGAAAGAGCTTTAGCCAAGTTGTATTATTTCATTAATTTTTTTCCAGACAGACAGTCAGGTGAATTTTTGCAAGAAGCAAGTCTTATTTTGTTAAGTTTTTTTATTGTACAAAAGTTTTACACTACATTGCGGTGCATTTTCCTGGTTGTGTGAAAAATGAACTTTTGTATGCATAAATTTATTCCAAAGTGTGGAAAACAATTGTATAATTACATTTGTTTACTACTTATTGAGACTTAGCTGTGGGTGCGAGAATTCCTTGTATTGTTTGTTTATAATGAATGTTTTGAAATTGTGCATAATTGTGTATGTATTCACACATTGATGTATATATTAGTATATATCTGGTTTTGGGACGTGGCGTAGATAGGAAATTAACCATAATACTAATAGCGCTGCGCGATTGGAATGAGAGTTTTTTTTTTGAAAAACCAGATGGTGTGTATATATATTTAAAAATAATTGACAACTGACATATGTGTGAAAATTCTATGTTTTCTGTGTATGTATGTAGTGTTGAAAATTTTTTGAACAACTACTGATCCGGTTCTCATTTCAGGGAGGCTGACCTTGATGTTTTGAAGATTTTTTCCCCAAGAATATGAAACATGTAAGACTACGATGGTTGTTAAAATATTTAAATTTTACGTGTTGTGTACGGCCACGTTTTTCCCTCCTTTGGGAGGTTTTTCCTTGGTCCTCGCCCAAATGGAGTAAACCTTAAATAATGATTGTAAAATTGGGGGTCTTATGAGTGATATAAATTTTTGAGTGAGTAGTTTTGGAATGTTTTTTAATGTAGCATATTGTTATGTAGGAGTTAAACTAATATCGAGTTAAAGAATTCTTGGTAGTTTAAGTGCAAACTTTTTTTTAACTTAATTTCTACCGGGTCATCAAGACCTTCAAATAAATCACGTTTTCTTCTTGGAGGGGGTTTTGACGGATCTTTACGCGACCTTCACACTAATCCTTTTGGGAAATCATTGGGCTAGCATTCGCGTTAATTCACAGCCATCCCTCTCAAGAAGAAACCCTGATATGGAGATTAGTTTGGCTAAATAAATTCAGGGTTTTGTAATTGTAATTGAGAAGGAGAGGAGAAACTGTTGTTGCATTACAAAGGTGAGGTTTAATTGATTTTCACAACTTGAGTTAGGAGCAGAGTTTGCTACTATATTAAATTAGTGGATTGGGAATTTATAGTCTAAGATAGATTAGGTTAAATTAAATTAATTACTTGTGCTTGTTCACTTAGGGTTTATTGCTTTCTTTATATCACTCCTAGGGCATCCTCTTCCGGTTTAACTTGTGGTTGATTAGTGTGCTCTAATAATAAGAAAATAATAATTATTATAGAAATTTCTGGTCATGCTTTGTTTCCTAGCACACCCTTAGGTAGGCAGAACGGCAAGGGAGCGACTTCAAGAAGTCGCTCACAAACCATGCAGAAGCAAGGAGGCAATGAGAGGATGCAACAATAACAAATGAGAACAGATTCAGACCCTACAAGGTATGCAGATGGGATTCAACAGCAGGTTTTGCCTCAGAAGAGAAGCGGAGGTTCGTCTTGGAGCAATTGGACAAGCATGCAAGTCAAAGATCGGCCAGCGTGGATGGCCTCAGCGGTGACTCAACAGGGAGTCTGTAAAGAAGTACGCCTGATTGTATCATTTCCTTTTTGTTGTTCTGACAAACAGTCAGGTAATTTTTGCAGAAAAGCAAGTCCGGTCTTCTAATTATTTATTTTTTTGATGCAAAAGTTGGTCACCAAGATGGGTGCACTTTTCTCTTACTTGAAAAATGTGAACTTTCGCATTTAAATTTATTCCAAACTTTGGAAAACATTTGTTTGTTTACAATTGTGTTGCTACCAAATTAGACTTGGCTAGTAGACGAGAATTCTTTGAATTGTTTATTGCATATTATATTTAAGAAATAGAATGTATTTATGTATGTATAAAATATCTGGTTCAGGATGCGACGTTTACAAGTACAAATAACCATAACACTAACAGCACAGCATGAGAGGAAGGGGGAGTTATTTTTCGAAAAACCAGATGTTGTTTATATGTAAAAATATTTATTTAAAATTGATTAGTTTTAAAAATATATATGTATGACTGATTAATGTTCATAAATGTATATAATTAGTTAGCGGTCTTATTTCCATTTCAGGGTAACAGACGTTGAGACACCTGAATGAGACAAAGATTGTAAGGAAGAAATTTCCTGTGAAGTCAAAAAATTGTTAGTTATTAAGAATTGTATAGTGCACCTCTGGGGTTTTTTGTGCTTAAAAGGTTTTCTGTGGAGTGTACAAATCAGTGGCATAACGTACACCCCCGCATTGCAAGGGTCCAGGGTTCTAGAGGGCCCAAAGCCTGACTGCCACCAAGCACCTAGCCTCTGTAAAATCCAACTTGAGGGCACAAAACCTGACTTTGCAGGGAGGCCCAAATGTTCTCCATTACACCACTGGTACTAGTATAGTGTATTTTTCTGTATATGTTAGGGAAAGGCACCAATATAATCGATTCAATTTAATTTTGGAAGTAGGTTAGTTGAATTTTTTTTAAAGTGATAACTTCTTTAGGCATGTTTTGCTGAAGAGTGAACTTGAATGACGCGTTACACTCAGGAATGTAATGCTCATTCGGCTTTTTTTGTGAGAAATCTGGTTTAGACAGGGTCGGTCAAGACTCAATAGTTCGCGACATACACACCCCTAACAAGAAATCACGTTATTAAAAGTGGGGTGTTTTCCCCGGGTTTTGAGCAATACTTAGTCTTTCCTCTTGTGTGCTTATATAGTTAGTTCTTTGTTTCCCAAAAGATGAACAGTTGATGCAAATTTCGAAAAAGACAATCCCTAGGGAATTTTAAAATAAATCAGATGATATATTTATATAGAAGAGCATCAAGTTTTAACGTTTATAAGTGGGTTATTTTGTGCATAATATAAAATTCGAATGATCCGATTGCAGATATATATTTGTTGTAAATAAGAAAATCAATTTGGATTCAGAAAATGTCGAAGGGACAAAATATTTGAGTCTTCTGGATACAGGAGGTTTAAAAGTGTCCACAGATATTGTTATGAAAATAATTTCAATGCAACATTTTATTTTTAATTTGTTAATATCGAAAAGATTCGATTCAAAATATCTTATTATTTTGAATCAAATCTTTTGGTAATCAACTTTGTTATCAGTTATCTTGCTTTACAAGCATTACAGAAGCATATCTGGAATTACATGAATTGTGGAATGTCTTGCATTCAATTTATTCATCTTTTGTAAACTGTAACACAGCTGCATTTTCATATTTTTAAAAAAATATTCATTACATTAGGGAATATATGCTTAAATAATTATTCAAAATAGCACACTGAAGAAGTTTTAACGGTGATGGATAGTCGAAAAATGAAGAAATTTAAAAGGCCAATTAAATTAATGTTTGCTTTTTACATTTCCCTGTTTTATGTATTTAAATATCCAATTACGATTCACATTTTATTCAATGTGCATGTACTTCCTTATAATTCATTTTATTATACTATATAGAGAATGGATGTAGCATCAAATACTGCAGGATCATTTGGGTTTAATCAGTCATGTATCGGAGAAATTTATGCAATGAAATGAAAATGGACAAATAATTCTAATGGTTGCTATTTATATTTCACTAAATCAAAGTGTAGAAAAAATTATTGAATTCATTCACAAAAATTTAGTTGCCTACACTGAAGCTGAATCGGCTCTTCTGACCAAATTACCTATAACTTTAAGTGGGGATTTTATAATGTAGATTTCTTTCAAAAGACATATCAAAAACATTAGTTTATTTTTTAAAATAAAAATTCAATTGAATAATGTCAAATGATCCAAGTGAAAGCATGACTAAGTATGGAACAATGCTTGACAGAGTTTTTTTTAGATATTTAAATAATTTTGAATTTAAAAAGTATTTACAACCTACTTCAGCTATCATAAACCTATTGTTTCCTTTTTAGAATGCAATTAATTCACAAATATGATTGTATATTTCGCAAAAAATATTACTGTATGAGTACAGACACATGAACAAATAATTTTATGTGACAATAATAATATCCCCTTGTTTTTTATTCACCAAACTACTGCCTGAAATAACATTACAAAAGTTGAAGTTTTCACTACTATCGTGCGGTCATAAAAACCCATAATTTTTTTTGTGTGACGTCAAGAGAGCGAACTGGTCAGAAATTAGATTAAATTTAAAATTTTGGCAATTTCCAGAATCAGTACTACTATTTAATAACGCAATTTTTGTTGGGTTGTTGAGATATCATATAAATCATGTATTTTTCACAAGGGTAACGGGTCTATCCATGAGCCTTTTACTAATGCTCTTGAGGAAAACTATTTCTTTAAAATGTTGTTCTTTTGAAACTTTCTCCTCCCAAAGAAGATGACACGGTTTATGTAAATGAAGAATGATCTTTAAACATTAACTTTTAGGTACGTGTAGTTAGTGGTTAGGAGTTAGTGGAAAGTAGCTGTGAGTTAGTCGAGAGTTGCTCGACAACTAATTGATGAATAATTAAAGATTGCTAATTGACGATTAAGTCAATAAGTTGGATTAGATTAATAACGACCAGTGGTCGAATAGCTGAGAAAGGAATTACAGTAATTAAGACCTTAGATAACCAAAACGTTATAAGAGTAAGTTAATTGAATTATAATTAAGTGCTTTACTTTTACACTTACAAAAGGCGCATTTCCTACCCTAGGTTGTTAGAATTAATTGATAGAATAATAAAAGTGATTTTTTCTGATTATGGCTGGTCTTTATTCTAACCATCAGAAAACTGATGAACGTGACAGCACGTCCATCACAGAACATTATACAAATTTATTCTTTATCACTATGTAAGAGAACATTAAGTTTTAAGAACTATAGTATTTTACAGCAAAAAAACATTTCTTACATTAGCATTGGTTGCATGTAATCAGGATGCACAAAAAATAGGAATCAGACATAGTGATAAAGAATTATGGAATGTAATGGAAATAATTAAACTCCGTTTAACAGTAATGATGGAATATAATTGGATTTTTTCTTGACCATTTATGTATGATATTGATATTTTAAGTATGATAACATATTATTATACAATACCAATATACCTGCCCAAAGAGCTGAACTTCAGATTTTGGCAACTGACAGTAGATTCCAAAGACAAAGAGAGCTGTTCAGGAATTTCAAAGGGTTCACCTTCTTTTCGAAGCCATTTAACATCTGCATTCTTATCCTCTAAGATACTTGAATTAAAAAAAAACATGCAAAAATGTAAAACAAGACATTTGAATTGTATCAAATGAATATGATTAAATATACAGCATGTATTTAATAGCGATAAAATAAAACTACACACAGTAAAAAAAAGATTCTTAAGTGTGTGGAATTAATTTACTTTGCAGAAGGGGAAAGAATCAACTTTCTATTATTTAAGAATGTGAATATTTACTTATACAAAGACTTGTCTTTTTTAAAGTTTACAATTAAGTTTTTAGAAATAGGCAAATGAAGAGAAAATATCTGAACAAAAATTAAAAGCAGTAATAATGAATAAATTTCTAAATTTTAGAAGAAATACATCAAACTCACAAGGGGAGGGCACAACTAAGGAATCTCATTTTTTGACGAGACTTCGTATAATAGTAGTACTTCATTAAATTGTTCAACCCCAAATGTATTAGTGCCGAATGGCCAGTCAATTCAGAGCAAATAGCCTTTGAAATTCATGCTTAGGTTTTATACAATTAAGTTTTGAATATTTCCAGCAACTGAACAGCACGATTGTCAAAGCACCTGCTTTCTACGCAAACGGACAGGGTTCTAATCGTGCGAGAATTTTTTTTTACAATTATTGTGTATTTTATAAAGCTAAATATAATTACTATAATTAAATTAATATTTGTAATAAAAAATAATAATTATCAAATGGTATTTTGTATAAAAGTTAGTTACAAATAGTTTTATAATGTGAAATACATATATTATAAAAAAAAATATAACATAATCTATAAAATATATTATAGATTATGATATATTTTTTAAATATTTTATTTGTTATATATTGTATTTCCCATTATATAAAACTATTTGTAACTAAATCTTATACAAAATACCCTTTGATATTTATTATATATTTTATTATAAATTTTATTTATTAATACAAAAAATATATTTATGAAATATAATATAAATATTTATTTAATTACAGTAATTATTTTACTTTATAAAATACAAAATAATTACATAAATATAATTTAATAAATAAATTTATTAAAAAAAAAAATGTTTTGTGCGATTAGAACCCTATCGGAGCGCGTATAAAGCAAGTGCTTTGACAACCGTGCAGTTGGGTCACTGGAAATATTCAAAACTAAATTGTATGAAAGCTAAGCAAGAATTTCGAAGGCTATTTTCTCCGAATTGACTGGTCATTTGGCGCTAACACATTGAGGGCTGAACACCCTAATGGAGTACTACTATTATACCCAGTCTCGTCCCAAAATGAATTTCCTTAGTCGTACCCTTTCCTTGTCATAGCACAGTTAACATTTTTGCACAATGTACACATGATCACAAAAGAATTACATAATTTAATTAAATTTTTTAAGGATTAATGACTGGGATTAACTAAGGAGTTAAGGAGTAATGAATGATTACTTTAATCAGCTTTTCTGATTTACTACACTGTTTTTTTTATACTATTATTTTGAATATAATTTTTTTTTTTTAAAAATAAAATGGAGGATGTAGCAAACTTGTTTATACATCAGTGTTAACCAATGAACTTGACAAGTTTAGCTATGAAAAATTATTCAGATCATCATTAAAAACACATATTTTACAAAAAAAAAAAACATTTAAGTACCAGATAGTAAATTTAAGGATAATCGAAGAAATACGTTTAAAATGATTTACCTTTAAAATAACAACAGATCAGGTAAGATTTCTGTTGTTTCTTAGGGCTATCAATAATTTAAAATTCGTTATCCACAAAGAGAAGAAACAATTTTGCTGATTTTTTGCTGCATATTTAGTTGAAAAATAATATGTGAATCCATTAATAATCATCTAGAACCTCTGTGAAAAAGTATAACCACACATACAGTTAAATACTTTTTTGGCTTCTTTACCTAAAACAAAGTTCATTCATAGCGGCGTAAAGCAACCCCCCATCATGGGGGGCAGGATTCTAGCAGGCCAAAAGCCTGATGTTATGGTTTTGAAATCCTTTGTAAGATCCGGCTTGGGGTCCCAAACCTGAATTTTCAGGGGGAAGGGGTCTAATATTCTCCGTTACGCCATTGAACATTCAAATAAAACTCTAGAAGATTAAATTTCGAATTTTCACTTTATATATATGGGGCTAAGCAGATACAATCCAACCCAATTGAGTTAGCAAAGGATACAAATAAAACTTGCCATGAAATTGAGAATTTTGGTATTTAAGAATAACAGAATTAAATGCACTATGCATTTAACATTCCAATTTAAGTATTCTTATGAAATTAAAAAAACTTCATATACATAAACAAAAAGTGCATGAGCAAATATTTTTGTTTGCAATACATGTAATTTTTTTATGAAATTGCCAAACATTTGAATTAAATTAATTTCATTAACTCAAGAATTATATTAATGCAATTTCTTTAATTAAATGTAAAATTTTGCTAACAATTTACCTATGAGTATAATCTAGGTTAAGGTGAGTAGATTCATTACAGATTCCTGAACCTTCAACCCTGGTAGGTTTAGCAATTTCCTAAAAATATATCATAATACAAATATCTAAATAGAATTTCAGACAGCTAATTTATACATAACTGCAAAAAGCTTCCACTAAGAATTGGATATAAGATATAAAAGGGAAAAAACTTTATCCTTACATGTAATCTCATGATTGTCATGAGAGTCTATTGTTTGCAATCATAATAACTAAATGATGATTAATTAAAACATTTAGAATTTACACAAAAGCAAAAAAGAAGCATGATAAAATATTAAAAATATATTGCAAATTTAATAAGAAATTTGACCTCTTGCAATGGCAACATAGAACGGAGAGCTGGTTCCATCGATAACATGTTGCATTGTTCAAAAGATATGTAAAGAGAAGCAGATAGAGGAGTTCTGGACTTTGTAGACCACCATAAGAATACCTGAATAAAAAGCAAAAATTGAGACAGACACACACAAGACTTCAATAATAAAACAGTAACAAACCTTCTGATATGTGTTCATGTAATACAAAATAAAATTCCGCATTAAATAGGAGAGAACAATATATATTTACACTTTAGTAAGTCCTAAATCAAAATAAATTAATTGTAAAAATCTTTTGAAATAAATGGATTGATAGTTTACATTAATGTCACACTTCAAAACAAAAGTTATTTGCAATTTCAGGTAAAAACCTACCAGCATTCAAGAATAAGACCTAATCTTGGAAGATTCTTTCAAGCTGAAAACTACTCCGAAATGATTACTATATTTTGAATTGACTAACATACATAAATAATATTTTCATACACTTTTAATTTTTGTTTAAATTTACCTTTTTTTCCCGCTGAAATCAATGCATTCCATATTTTGTCTCATATTTTAACATTCTTAATCTGTTGAAAAAAAAATTATTTAAAAACATGTGTTAAGTTTTATATAATGTAAGAAGCTATGCACTATAAATTTTTCCCATGACATAGTACTAAATGTCAATTTGCATATTGCTGGAAGACAATTTTAAGAACCATCTTCTGTAGTATGCCATATGATTTACCCCCCCCCCCCAAAAAAACCAGTAGGAAAAACAAAGGATGGTGTATCATCAGGGCCGAACCGTGACCTTTGGGGACCCTGGGCTAAAGTTATCTGGGGGCCCCCAAATAATTAAAAAAAATTTTATTTTCCTTAGAAAGATTTTTGTGGGAGAAAATTTAAAATACATGAAACTTAAGGTTTTTTTTTATTTCAAACAATTTAAATACATTATAAACAATAACATAATTTACAAAAAAAATCTTTTCTACACTTTTGTGCTGCAAATTTTTTTATTTGCTCATCACATTTTAAGTCTTTAGTGAGATTAGTATTAATAGAAAGAAGTCATAAATAAATAAGTCTAGTATTTATCACTGTCCTATATTTCTATATAGGACATTTTAGAGAATGCACGTTCCGCTTCACTAGTAACAGGGAGCGTTATTAAAATCTTTAAAATGGTATACAAAATTGGAAAACGTCAACAAGTTTTTTTTCAGAAATTAAATTTAATATATCACTCACTACAAGTATAGGATAGCTTAGCTTATTTTAGATAAGTTTCGAGTTTAACACCTTCATTTACTAAATGTTGGTCTACATCACCTTAATAGTAATCAATAATAGCGCGTACGCTTTTCAGGTGGACGTTCCTCTTACTTTGATCTTGCAAATCCATCAAAAATTTTGATTTCTTCTATATATATAAAGGAGAAAAGCGACTCACTGACTGACTGACTAATCACGATATCTCTGGAACTATTCAACCTACAGACTTGAAATTTGGTAGACATGTTCCTTTCATAGAGTAGACATCAGCTAAGAACGGATTTTCCGAAATTCGAAACGCAAGGGGCGTTACAGGGGGTTAAGGGGCGTTATAAATGATTGTTTCCATGTTTAAACTACTCAATGTACAATTCTGAAATTAGGTAAGCAATAAATTAGGTAGCATACAGTAAAGTTCCGCTACAAAATAAGTTTGGTGAAAATCGACTCCTAAGTGGCGTTGTAGGGGCTTAGGGGGCGTTATAGACAATTATTTCCATTTTTAAACTATTTGACGCACTGTCTTTAAATTTGATATATATAAATAGATTCCTTTCGTAGAATAATGATCAGTTAAAAAACGGGTTTTGTGAAAACAGACTTCTAAGTGGCGTTGTGGGGATTAAGGGGCGTAATAGATAAATATATCCGTTTTTAAACTACTTCACCTACCTGCTTGAAAATTGGTAGGTAAGTTTCTTTAATGGAGTAAATATCCGCTACAAAATGGGTTTTGGGAAAATTGACCCCCAAGGGGTGTTGCGGGGGCGGGGGGTCTAAGGGGCGTTATAAATTCCAATTTTTAAGTTATTAGACGTACAGTCTTGAAACTTAGTAAGCAGATTCCTCTCATAGGGTAGAGATCAGCTACAAGATGGATTTCGTGAAAATTGCAACCAAGTGGCGTTGCGGGACTTAAGGGGCGTTATAGATAATTTTTTCCACTTTTAAACTATTAGACGCACATTCTTTATATTTGATCAATAGATTTCTTTCATAGAGTAGAGATCAGCTATAAGAAGGTTTTGTGAAAACAGACCTCTAAGTGGCGTTGCGGGGGAATAAGTGGCGTAAGAGATAAATATTTTCGTTTTTAAACTACTTGACCTACCTACTTGAAAATTGGTAGGAATGTTTCTTTCATGGAGTAAATATCTGCTACAAAACGGGTTTGGGGAAAATCGACCCCCAAGGGGTGTTGCGGGGGGTTAAGGGCAGATATAAATAATTACTTCTATTTTTAAACTATTAGACACACAGTCTTGAAATTTGATAAGCAGATTCCTCTCATAGGATAGAGATACACTACAAAATGTGTTTTGTGAAATTTGACCCCTAGGTGGCGTTGCGGGGGTTCAAGGGGCATTATTGATAAATTTTTTTTTTGCATTTTTTATTTATTGGAAGCACAGACTTCAAATTTTGCTAAGCAGATTCCTTTCATAGAGAGTTAAATTCCCCTACAAAATGGGTTTTGTGAAAACAGACTCCGAAGTGGCGTTGCGGGGGCTCAAGTGGCGTTATACATAATTATCCCCATTTTTAAACCATTAGACGTACAGCCCTGAAATTTGATAAGCAGATTCCTTTCGTAAAGTAGAGAACCGCTACAAAATGGGCTTTGCGAATATGAACTACCAAGTTTGATTTCGGGAGATTAAGAGGCGTAATCGATAAATATTTCCATTTTAAAACTATTTGATCATCGTGCTTGAAAATTAGTAGCCATGTTCCTTTCATGGAATAGAGTTCCTCTAACAAAGAGTAAAACGAAAATTGACCCCTAAGGATAGTTGCGAGGGGTCAAGAGGAGTTACTGAAAAAAAATCCTGTTTTTAATTGTTAGACCCATATACTTGAAATTTGTAAAGCATGTTTCTTTTGTTGAATAGGGATCCACTAAGAATGTATTTTAAGCAAATCAAATTCTGGGAGGGGGGGGGTGCAGGGGGTTACTGGGGCGTATTGACAAAATAATTCCTTTTTTCGAGCTACAAGAACTATAATAATGAAATTTTTTTTGCATTTTTCTTTTGTTGAATTGAAATCTGCTAAGAGCGGTTATTTTGGAAAACGGCTCTCAACGGGATTACGGGGATATTGATAGTAAAACTTTTGTTTTTTTCTGTTAGATTTAGACTTGAAATTTGGCTTGCATGTTCAATTTACGGAGTAGAGATCCACCGAAAATTGGTTTTGCGGGAATCCACTTGGTTTTTGGGTTACGAAAGAGTAAACATCATTCTATACTTCAATTTTAGAGATTTTTAGAAAATACAAATTAGATGATTTTTGCCCTTTTTTTTTTATCGACAGGCGACAGTTACAGGTATAAGTATATTTTTCAATACAATCGAATTCTTAATGCAGGACTTAGATATCAATAATTTATACATAAATATATATATAAGCAGTAAAAAATTATAAAACATCATAAAATACCCAGCGAAGCTGGCGGGTAACGGCTAGAACTATTAGACGCACAGTGTTGAAATTTGGTAAGCAGATTCCTCTCATAGAATACAGATACGCCACAAAATGCGTTTCGTGAAAATCGACTCCCAAATTTCGTTGAGGAACGTAAGGGGCGCATATTTTTCAATACAATCGAATTCTTAATGCTAGGACTTAAATATCAAAAATTTATACATATATATATAACCAACAAAAATTTATAAAACATCATGAAATACCCAGCGAAGCAGGCGTGTAACAGCTAGTACTATATATTTTGTATATATTTGACTTCTATTAAAATCAAGGATTAGCTTATCTAACGCAACAATAAACGTGTCCTTTTTAAAATTTTCTGTCCCAAACAAAGTTTTTTCTGTCAATTTATCTGCAAATTTTCTATCTGCATCACTATATTGTATTTCTACACTAGAACTTAATTTTTTCGCTGCGTCTTGATACTCCTTTAGGTTCTTTTTTATTTGATTCCTCTACATTGCTTATAAACGTTTTCAATGACATAATTAACTTATTTCCTTCACAATGAGTGAATATCAATGCCACGCTATTCAGCTACACGAGGGCTTTTGGCGACACACCTCGTAATTTTGAGCCATGGTCAAGTGACGACGACGACACCTCAGCTGGCAACCCCTCTCCGAACTACCACACCAACGGAAGGACGTTTGAGCTCTCGACAGATTTAATGTGCATCGCGCCCCTACACGGTGGGTCTTTAGTGGTATTAGGCTCAAACTTATGACATGCCAGCCACGATCCGATACCTTGACCAATAGGCTACTGCAGCCACTATTCCCTTCACAGATGTCCAAACCAGGAGTTTGTAATTGTTTATTAACTAAAAAAATTAAATCTTTGAAAAATTTCTTCCTAAAATATAATTAAAATGGCAATTTCGAGTTTTGAAAATTTATTTAAAAAAATTACTGCGTTTTTTCGGAAATCAATTTTTTCATTTTCATTGTCACTAAATGTTTTAAGAACATTTATGTTATTACTATATTTATCTTTTAAGGCTTCAACAACATCGTAGTGACAAGACCATCTGGTCTGACTTAAAACTTTTTAAGGTAACTTTTAGTTTAATTTCATGATTTCCACCTACGGGTCGAAGCAGAAAAGAAAACATTGTTGCACTAAACCAAACAAGTTCACTATTTCAGTTGCAACCTTAATTGATTCTGCACCAACCAGACTGAGAATGTGTAGCACATGGCACATAATTAGCGATTTTTTTTTTCTTTTAGAAGAACTTGCACATCATTATATCGACCGGACGTATTGGCAGCGTTGTCAAATATCTGTCCCCTACAAGTATCCAATAGCAGTCCATTTGTTTCTAAAAATTCTTGAAGAGAATTAAGTATGTATAATCCGGTGTGACTACTAATATTTATTAACGAGACACATCTTTCATAAACTTTTCCTCGAAAACAATATCGTAGTACAATAGCAAATTGGTCATTGTGGGACAAATTTGGAGTTGAATCCATCAAAATAGAATAGAACTTTGTGTCAACATTATTTATTTGAGTTGCAATTGTTTTAATTATTTGCTTGCCCATGATCTCGGTTATTTGTTAATATATAGTTTTTGGTAAGTACGATATTAACAATTTTAGTCGTAATGTTCACGAATGAATGGTTCGAGCTCTCTGCTAGCAGTTCCAGTGCACCCATAAAATTACCATTATGAGGAGAACCAAAAGCTTCCTCCGTACCTCTAAATGCTAAACCTCTCATAGCTAAACTACCGCAATAACATGTTTGAGGACATTGTGGTAATATTATATTGTGTATCTTTTCTTAGTTGCCTTTGTAACTGTTTATCTAACAACGGAGAGGGCATGACTAAGGAAATTCATTAGAGGGAGATTTTGTGTAATAGTGTAGTACTTCTTTAGAGTGTTCAACCCTCAATATAATAGCGTCGAATAGAAATTTTGAGATAGTATATTCAATAATAGTTCCGAGAAAATAGCCTTCCAAATTCATACTTAGCTTTGATACAATTAAGTTTTATTCAACTCCAGCGATGCAGTGGCATATGTGGTAGTGCACCTGCATTTCACGCGGTCTGTCAGGGTTCGAGTCGAGCAATCAACTTGCTTTGTTTTTTTTTATCAATTCATTTGATTATTTTTACAATTAAATAAATTTATTTAAAAAATGCTTAGTAAATATTTTATGCAATTATTTTGTATTTTAAAAACTTAAACAATTACTATAATTATATAAATATTTAACTTATATTTTATAAATATATTACAAATAATTTTATAATTTGATAAAAAAATAGTTTTATAATATGTAAAATTGTTTATGATGTTTTATTATTGTAATGATTTTACAATTATATAAAATATTTGATAAAAAAATTTCTTAATTGTAAAAATAACTAAATGAATTGGAAAAAAAGCAAGCGATTACCGAGAAAAAAATTACCGAGTGATTCAACCCTGACCGATCGCAAAAGAAGCTGGTGCGCTATCACATATGCCACTGCATCGCTGGAGCTGATTAAAACTTAATTGTATAAAATGAATTGTAGTAGGAATTTCGATTGCTATTTTCTCCAAATTCTGCTCATTCGGCGCTATTACATTTAGGGTTGAACATCCTAAAGCAGTGGTCTTCAAACTGTGTTCCACGAATCACAATAAGAAATCTAGAAGAAACAAATGTGTATGCAAAATGGATTCACGTTCTCTATGAAGTTTACAAGTTACAAATATCTATAACTCACCCCCCCCCCCATTCATTAGCACTGAAAATTTTATTCATATATCATAACTTTATTTTTCAATATTTTTAAAAACTTATTATAAAATAATAAAAGAATAATGAAACGGTTTAAATTTATATATATACTTTCTACTCTAGAGATTGTGAATATTATATTGTTTACTATCTCGGGCTCCACGAGATAATTTTATGCTCATTAGTTAGCACAATGTCTTCAAAAACTAAATAGTTTTCTAATGGAAAATGCACCTTTTTACATAAGTGGAAAACAACACCTATAATGAAGGAAAACGAACAACATGTTAATAGAGTTGATGTTAAAATGTAAATTTAAGCAAGAACAGCTTCTAAATTTTAGGTTTCAAATTCTCTCTCATGCAAAATACACGCGATTTCTCATACATCTAATAAACATTTTAATGCCATTCAGAACATTGTGTAAGTGAAATGTGTTTTTCAACGTAAGCGGCTAAGAAAACAATGTATAAAAGCAAATTATACTCAGAATAAGTAATGCAATTGCACTTAATCTCAAAAGACCTAGGCTTCGACAGTTTGTGTGAAAAAAAGGAAGCACATATCTCAGTTACTAAATATAATGCATGGATAGGTGACACTTGTGTGTGTGAATCATATATTAATATTATTAATGAGTAAATTATATTAACAAAAATTAGATTAGAGTCTTTTTATTTAATAAATGCAAATACTTTTTTTAATTGCTTTCGCATGAAGTGCCTGTAACATGTTGATATACTATAAATATTACTTTCAGACATATTCTTCGACATATGTGTTTGAAATGGGGTTCCACGGAAACACTTTCTAGTTCTAATTGTCCCACGAAAGCACTGTCAAATTTTAAGGGTTTCGTGAGTTTAAAAAGACTACTGTTCTAAAGGAGTATTGCTAATACACAAACTTTCCATCCCAAATGAATTTCCTTAGTCATGCCCTCCCCTTGTAAAACAGACATATTTTCTTTTCGTGTCAACCAAATTAACACTGAATTTTTATGTTCAATAGAATTTTCATCATTTTCTAAGCAACTTGTTAAGTGTTTCCAATCAGAAAATTCAGCTGTGTATTGAGAATTTGTTTTAGAAAAAAGTTTGAAGATTAAACAATACTAGTTGAATAACATAGCCAAAAGATCTTTCAAGCACTTGGCCATTTTAAAATTTTTTAATGAAATGATTATTGGGGCGCACGCGCGCGAAAATGATCTCTTTTGTCCTTTGTATTCTCTTACCGAAACAGAATATATATTTTTTGGATTTTTATCTTGAAAATAACTCATTTCATGTGAAAGGATATAATCAATAAAATTGTTACTTAGCAATTTAGGCCACGAACCCACGTCAACGTATTTTTTAAACTCAAACCCAACATTTTGTAAACACTTTTAGGTCGGGGCATTTCTGATGTCCTCTGTCTGAACGACACATTTTTCAGGAGGCTGCTGGTCATCAAGATATTGCATATATTCCTCATTAATATTTGCTTGTTGTGCTTCTCCGTTTTCTTTGGCTAAGTTCCTTTCCCTTTCACTTCAGTGGCGTAACGTACCCCCCTGCCACCACGCATTGCCCAACGTACCCCAAGGTTCTAGGAGGCCCAAAAAGCCTATGTTGTGTTATGGTTTTTCAATACTTTGTAAGATCCGGTTTGGGGCCCAAAACCTGATTGCTCCTCTACTGCATAAAAATAAATGGCTACAGAAAAGTGCCACTACGTTTGTCTAAGTGCTCGATGCTCATCGGCACCGTCCTATCATATAGAACCTCTGTCTATTAATTACTAATTTCCGCTTATTCGGTGGTAGGGAGGAAGAACAAAAGTAAATTGCTCTTGCTCTCGAAAATAAAAATGAATTTGGTATGGTATTTCGGGTATTTTATTTTTGAATTGTATTTTTTACTAATTGTTATTTTAATACTACTTGTATTTTGATTGTAAGCATCTTTTTCTGTTTGTTATCTTCAGCAGGGAAAGGGGCCCCTTAGTACCCGGGGGGGGGCCCTGGGCTGCAGCCCATTAAGCCCATACGTAGATCCGGCCCTGTGTATCATACAATGTAATGGAATTAAAGATACTATAATGGTGAGGAAATTAAGGAAAATGGCTAGAGCGAGTTCAATTAAGGAAACAGCCAAAAGTTTAACAAATTTATTAATAAAATCTTAAAAATCCACCTTAATAAAATACAAGAATACTCTAGGAACCTGACGTTGCTAAGTGTTGTGAAAATGTTGGTGCAATCTTTTATAATAGAAAAAGGTGGTGTAGCCATTTCAACCATTTTTTGGAATTTTATTTTAGAAGGATTTGTTTTACCTCATTCATCACACTTTATACACTCATGTCCATAAATTAAGGATAATTCATAATCACACAGAAATTGAACTCTAAAATAAAAATTTCCCCTGTAGAATTATCACACACATCTTGAAGAAGAATATGCAAATTACAGGAAACCACCAGATGGCGCGGATAGTACGTCACAATGACGAGAGTGTAAGAGAGGGGTATATAAGGAATGGTGGCAAAGAAGCAAAATTGTTCACAAGCGCTTTAAACGCCTTTCAGTGCAATAACCGCATAGTTATGGCACAAAGGAAGCATTTGGATGATTTTTTACATGGTAGAATTATCGGACGACTGGAATTGGACGTACCCAGGTGGAAGTATTCGAGGAACTTGGAATCGCCCAAAGTGTCATCTCCAGGTTTTGGCAACGATTCCAAGATGATGTAAATGTGAGTAGATGTTACAGCACAGGTCGCCCCCGAGTTACAACGCCGAACGAGGACCGGTATTTGGCAGTTACTGCCAAAAGAAACAGACGGAGCACAGCATCAGACCTATCTCGTCAGCTCTCTTCAGCTACCGGTACGACAGTTTCAAGGCAGACCGTGCACAGACGCTTAGGGCACAATGGTCTATATATACTCGTAGACCTGTCAGATGTGTTCCCCTTACCGCAACTCACTGTCGCCTGCGATTAACCTCGAGTAGAGAGCATGCATTGTGGACACCGGAACAGTGGTCTTCTGTGATGTTTTCCGACGAGTCCAGGTTTAGTTTGCAGTGTGATTCTCGCCGGACTTTCATATGGAGAGCGCCAGGTACCCGTTACCACCAAGAGAACACCATTGAACGACACCGTTATGATGGTGCAGGATGGCTGGCTTGGGGAGGAACTATTCTTGGTTCCAGAACTGACCTGCATGTTCAGAGTGTAACGATGACAGGCCACATCTATCGGGATGTCATTCTGGAACAACATGTACGTTTGTTTCGGGGCGCCATGGGTGCTGAATTTCTGTTTATGGATGACAACGCCCGTCCTCACCGTGCAAACATTGTAGACGAATGCCTTCAATCGCAGGATATCACCCGTATGAATTGGCTAGCATACTCACCGGACTTGAATCCAATAGAGCATGTGTGGGATATGCTTTGCCGACGAATTGCAGCCCGTCAACCCCCTCCCACCTGTCTACCGGAACTTCGGAGGGTATTCCTTGATGAGTGGTGTAATATTCCCCAAGATCAGATTGATAATTTGATACTCAGCATGCGTAGGCATTGTAAGGCCTGTATTGCATCGTCCGGGAGACATACTCCGTATTAACCATCATACTAACCATGTTATACTGTTTTTTGAAAATAGGTTCTTTTTTGAAATTTGCTCCAGGGAGTAAAAATCGCAATTTTTATTAATTATGTCAAACATATAGCATCTTTTTTGCTCTCTACCTTTTGTTTAATAAATAGACTTTACAAATAAGTCAAATTTGTTTTGCTTCTGTCTCTTTCTCTGCCTGAACTTCATTATCCTTAATTTATGGACATGAGTCTAAATAAAAATAAATGTTAGGTGAAATTTCTTAGCATGGATTACTTAACTCTAAAGAATTTTAAAAAAAAAACCCCATTGAATCATTTTTTAAACATATGCACTTTTGCTTAGGATAGTAATATAACTTCAGAATGGGGGAGGGGGGGAATATTTGAAATTTCTATGAAAATGGAAATTATTAAGGTGACTTCTTTTATTGAGCGTCGCAACTAACAATGACAAAAAGAGCTTAGTAACTGACTTGAGATGGAATACCTTCTATATCTGAAGGCAGACACAATTTGACAGTTCAGATCATTCATCAAAGTCAAGTTCAACAGCTTGAACCTGATTTTTCATGTTATTGACAAAGTAGTATTAGTTTTATTTTGACTAATTCATTTACTAATGCTTGAATTCAGGAATTAGAATTATAATGATACCAAGATTCTAGACCGTCTAATTTTTTTTCAATTAACATAAGTGTGATTCCCCAGAAAGCAGCAACATCCTCACTTTTTAACTCTTAGTTATGATTTCTAATAGTTTGATTTAGAGTAGGATCCAACCAAGGGAAAACGTTTAATTTAAAAATGGGGTTTAAAGAGAAAAAAGTTTTGGAAGCATTGATTTACATCATAATTAAATATTACGAGGATTAAATGTATGTTATACATGTTAAAATTTTTTAAAGGTTTCAAAAAAGGGAAACTAAAATACAAACATTCGCCTAACAAAGTTTAAAAAAATTCTATTGTTTCGACTCCTTTAACATCTTTTTGATGAATATGCATTACCACAGTATCTCAGCAAGATCTAACTGATTCCCCTTCAATTTGATGAATAACTTCGAATAAGTCCGTTATTTTTTTTATAACATTTAATTTTGACACAACACAATATACTAACTAATAAATTATAGTTTTAAAAAACATGCTTTCATAGTTAAACGAAATAAAAAGTTAAAAAATAAATAAATAAACTAAAATATTTTTTAATATATGAATAAAATGATTAAGGGAAAATTAATGCCATTGTGGTAAAAGCGTGAAGTGCTGGATAACAATTGTTATAATTTCTTACTACATTGGGGTAAGAAACTGAACTGAATGAAAAATACTGCTTCTAGATAAAAATTCAAATCTGTACGGCAAGTACTTAATCGTACACGTGTGTGTAGGAGGAGCCAGCAGAAAGACAGGCTTTATTGTAAGTTAAGACGTACTTCGGCGAATTTCTTGGTGTTATTTTGAAGCAATCGGTTCAATTCAAATTGTAACAGTAAAAATGAGTAATCAACAACGTTTAGATAATGGGATGAGGTGGCAAATTGTTGGGAAGCAGGCGAATGACAAGTCCAGATTTGTACAGAATTCAATTTAACGCCCAGCGCCGTGTGTAACTTATGGAAACAGTTCCAGGATACTGGATCCATCGAAAGTCTGGGCAAGGTCGTCCAAGAGCCCCGACAGACAGAGAAGATCTCCATTTGTCGATTATAGCGAGGCGTAACACAGGAGCTACAGCTTCTCAGCTCTCTCGTTACTTGTTTGCAGCCTCAAGAACCCGTGTATCAAGGGTGACTGTTTCAAAAAGACTTCATAAGAGAGGGTTGTTTGCCAGAAGACCTACTGTTTGCGTCCCACTCACATCTAGGAACAGGAGAGTCCGTTTAGCATGTTGCATATAGCATAGAAATTGGAGCATGGATCAATGGGCGAGCGTTCTATTAACTGATGAGTCCCGTTTCAGTCTAAACACCAATTTTTGCAGTACATTCATATGGAGAGAACCAGGGACACGCTACCTACCCTCCATCCGAGAAATCGACAATTATAGTGGAGGAAGTTAAATGGGGGGGGGGGCTGGGTGTGCATCAGGTTGGATGGCCGTACACCTCTCCATGTCTTTGAAAGAGGCTCTGTGCCTGGTGTGAGGTATAGGAATGAGGTCTTGGAACCCTATGTTTGCCTTTTCAGGGGTGCATGTGACCCCGAGTTCATTTTAATGGACGATAACGCAAGGCCATATAGAGCTCTTCTGGTTGACGAATTTCAAGAGAGTAAGGATATTCGCCGTAAGGATTGGCCAGCAAGGTCTCCAGACATCAGTCCTATAGAGCATGTCTGGGACGCTTTGGGGAGGGCAATTGCAACTCGCACCCCCTCTCAGAACCATCTAGGAAAAGAAAACACCGTTGCTGAACGAGTGGGACTAATTGCCACAAGAACTGATAAACTGCTTTATTTCAAGTACATCACACTGCGAGGGGCCCCCATTCTTTTGTTTATTCTGCAACAGCTGTTTTATACCTTCCAACTCCATCAAGTGTTACGCTCGATCATGTGTGTGTATTGCAATTGTTGAATGGCTATTTGTTTTGAATTGTATCAATGTATGCACATATCAAATTGCATTAAAATCGGTCAAGTAGTTCTGGAGATAAACGATCAAGTACGAAAATTCTCTTACTTTCTCACTTCAGTGTAG
Organism: Trichonephila clavata; assembly: GCA_019973975.1. Classification (NCBI taxonomy): domain Eukaryota; kingdom Metazoa; phylum Arthropoda; class Arachnida; order Araneae; family Nephilidae; genus Trichonephila; species Trichonephila clavata. The sequence continues at coordinate 160,504 of BMAO01026545.1, forward strand.
TTATATTCCGAAATGCTGAGTTAGTGTAAAAACGTAGTACTAAGCCCCCACGCTTTTACAACAATGACACTAATTTGCTAGTTAATCATTTTATTCTTATGTTAAGAATTATTTTTTACATTTTAGTTCGGTTAACCATAAAAGCGTTTTTTAGATTTTTTAAGCTATAATTTATTTTTCATTTTTTAGTTTGATCTACAATAAAGGCACGTTTTTTCATTTTTAAACTATCATTTATTCGTTGATGAATTAATTATGGGTCATTTTTGAGAATCTTGGAATACCCAGTGACATGTTAACAATGCGTCGATACGGGCAAGCAAAACGTAGTAGCCAACTGAAGGAAATCTGGAAGAGTTAAGTTTGGAAATATTTCATGTGGAAAAAGCGGTAAAGTCAAAGATATTTTTCACTAAAAAGAGCTCAATATTCTCTCTGAAACTTGCATCAGCATTAGGCATACAAGTATACGTTTTGAATTGAAGAGTTTGTGGAAAAATTATTTAATCCAGTAACCTCTGAATCAATTCTCAGCTATATTGGTAAAATGAAGCAATGAATGATGTTTCATTCCACAGATTCAATAAGAGAATTTAGAAGAACAGACTTTATGTTGGGGTTTCAAGCAATTAGAACATTAATAATTTTTTTCCCCATGCTCGAATCTTTTTTTCTTTCTTATTTTCATTTTCAGAAAAACTGGGCAAATGTCTATATTATAGCAGAGGTGCACAACCTTTTTAGGATGAGGGGCCAAAAAATTTAATAGGATCATATTGAGGGCCAAAGTATTACGCGATGGTGAATATATTATAAACGTGAAAACACTGTTTTATGACAATGCACATTTATCACAATTATTACTTTACTTATTTCACTCATGAACACATTATACAGTTAATAAATGGATGAAACACAAACACTTCAGAAATGATTAAAATACTTTAGCTCAAAAAACAAAACAAAAAACAAAAACAAAAAAAGATTCCTGCTATAAAGATGGCAAAAGAGTGAGTGAGTGAATATTAACGTCGCACTGTACAGCTACACGAGGGCTTTTGGCGACGGACCGCGTAATTTGGAACCATGATCAAGTGACGCGGATGACACCTGAGCTGGCACCCCCCGCTCCTAACTACCACACCACACCAAAGGGAGGATGTTTGAGCTCTCATGAGATTTAACGTGCATCGCTCCTCTACACGGCGGGTCTTCAGTGGTACTGGGATCAGACTCATGACACGCTAGCCATGATCTGATACCTTACCACTTGGCTACCACGGCCAAAAAAAGGTGGCAAACTTGAAATTATATAACAGATGAAAAGTTTTGCTAATTATACACAGAACACAAGTAAAATTTTGGAAAAAAAATTAGAACTAAAAATTTGTAAAATTTAATGAGATGGCTGAGACATCCGGCCTAAGACTTGTGGCAGTACGTAGAACAGAAAAAAGGTTCTCTGCTATTCTATTTCTTATTTTTGATTTGTTTAAATTCATTAGTGAGAAAGTTTGCTCACAAATGTAAGTGCTGCCAAAGAAAGTGGCACATGCAGCTGCATTTTGCTTTAAGCACGAAACATCCTCGGATAAGTTTTTATAAAATTCTAATATCGATTTTTCTTTGAATTGATTTTCAATAACATCAGAATTCTGTAAATTAATTAAGGCTAACTACATACTCTCATCCACTAGATTTATATCAACAGAAAATGGAGAAGAAAAGACATCAATTTTTGTTTGGCATTTTTTAAATCTAAAAACCGATCATCAAACGCATTGGGCAAGATTTGAATTTGTTCCACATAATGCACCTTCATGTGTAGAAATTTTTCATGCATTTTTGGGCAGTAGGGAAAAAGTGTGCAAAATATTTAGTTTTCAGCTGGTCTTGAAATAAACATAATTTTTGTTTGAATGCCTTTACGTTATTTATCAATTGAAAAAAGAATCGATTCTTTCTTTGTAACTTTGTGTTTAAGTCATTCAAATGGCCTGTTATGTCTGTGAGAAAAGCCAAATCACACTGGAAACTTGCTTCTTTTAACATTCTAGCATTTCTACCACAGTCACTTCGAAATGTAACAATTTCATCCAATAGTCCCATAAAACACTTAAGGATAACTCCTCGGCTGAGCCATCGAACTTCTGTGTAATAAAAAACATCAGAAGGCAGATCATCCAAATCTTTTAAAAATTCTCTAAATTGCCTATGTTTGGCAGCATTACTATGAATAAAGTTAACTGCTTCAGATACACACTACATTAAGGTTGCAAATCCTAATTCTTTATCACATACGTTCTCTTGATGAACAATGCAATGAAGCTGCAACACCACAATGGGCAAGGCGTTCTTTTAGCAGCGTAACCATTCCAATTTTCGTGCTAATCATTGCTTTTGCTCCATCTGTGGTAATGCTAACACAATTGTTCATGTTTAACGACGCTCCATCGCACAAATGTATCAAACTAGAAAGAAATTCATTTCCGGTTGTTTGCCCCTTCATGGGAAACATTCCAAGAATTTCTTATGTAACACAAAATTTTTTATCAATTCCACGAAAAAACACAAGCAATTAAATAACTGATGTTCGATCTATAGATTCATCAACAGCTAAAGAAAAATATACAAAGTTTGAAGCGGCTAATTTTACTTGATTTTCAGTGTTCTCATTCATTTGTTGAATTTTCTTCTTTGAATATCATTTTATTTAAGCTCATATTTTCAATTTTTTTTTTTTTTTGCTTCAGGACAAAGTTTTTCAGATGCAATTAACAAACACTTCTTTAACAAAATCACCATCTGTAAATGGCCGACATTCTTAAGCGATAATTTCAGCGACACCTAACTTCACATCCCCATATGAATTTAAGTTAACTGTACATTTTTGAAAAAAATTTGCTAGGCTACTAAAAGTTTTTTTGAGTTTTTCAATTTTTTGCGATCGTTTATATCCTTTTATAGATGCAAACTGTTTACGCTTTGTTTCATAATGCGGCTCTACGTAATACTCTTTTGCCACAGCAATCTTGCAACTACATATTAAGCATGTGACAGTATTATTGTAAGAGATAAAACAGTATTATCTGTCCATGCATCTTGAACTTTCCGATTTTGAAAATTACCTCAGCGCACAGTTTCTAGTATTTTGTAGAAGGTCGACCAATCATAAGAATTGTTTCCACTAGTGGCATTTTCATTACAAGACAAATATTTCGAACATTAATCTGACCAAGGGCTCCACACGGCTAAATTTTATTTTGAACAGTTCTACTGCTTTAGAATAATTTTCCTTAGTTTTTGGAAGAACTGGAAATCAATCTTGCAGTTCTGGAACCAGGTACCATTAATTGGTATAAATACTGGAATTTGTCGATTTCAGATAAATAATCAGATCCATAAAATTTGGAAAAAGTACTCCAGAAAGTCAGATATTCTTTAAGATTACCTTAAAATTTCTTTTAATTATAAAACTTAAGGTAAACTTAGCTTCATTCATTGGAAACAGAGATATTTAAATTTTTTTTTATATACCCATTTGAAATATATTTTATACTCACCATTCGACATTTTGATTTTTTTTAAAATTTTTAAAGGAAGATTTGGATGATATTATTTTTAACATAATAGACACACGCCACAATAACATCTGATTTCTTTTTCTCCCCATCTACTCAGTTTTCATACGAAACAAAAAGTGAAATTATTCAAATATTTAAAAAAAATTCATGTTGTTGTTTCTAATGTCACCTGTCTGACGGTGTCAGATCGAGGCCCACGAAATTTATCGGTGCAAGGGGCTAGGTGTACGCATGTCATTAGCTTTTAGCACCGTGCAGGTGACAGTACGATTTGGCTCGGTTCATACACGATAGATGGCGACAAAACCTATCTCTACCTCCACAATTTAGGCATAGAACTGGAGGGGGAGGGAAATATTCTCCATCCCCCTGCACTCGTGGTTGCTGCTACGACCGCCCACAAGACTTTCGGACCCACTGATTTAACGAGCACGTACTCCGTGTGTACTCGAAGGGTATTTGGTGACATCGGGCATTGAACCCAGGCCTTCCAGTCTGGCGTCCGATGCTCTAACCACTAGGCCAGTGATGGCGAACCTATGATCCGTGGGTCAGACACTGACCCACGCAAGCTTTTTAACTGATCCACGATTGCTAAGCAAGTACTTATTTGTTTACACTGGTTTATTTAGATTTTCTAATTTGTGTGGATTATTTATATTCTATTTGTAATTTTTCAAGCACTGCCTTGACACACAAGTAATGGCTGTCTTCGGCAAAAGTACGAGAGCTTGGACTAAACGCATTTTCTGATAGAAAAATGCCTCACTTTTCATGGAAATAACTCATACATCTGTAGAAGCGGATTAAGGTAGTTGGAGGCCCCTGGCGGTAAAAGGTTTGGGACCCATGGGCTTAAGAGTCGAAAAACTAAAATATTGAAAAGAGTCATTTACTTTAAATTTTCAAAATAAAATGTAGTGATATAATAAAACTCATTGGCTAAAGAAAAATCTTAACTGTATATATAAAAAAAAAATATTAAAAACCTTACTTAAGAGCTTACAGTTTTGCTATACAGTTTGATTTCTTTTTGGCAAATTCATCTCTCAATTATTTTTACCATATCTATTTTGTCCAAAACATTTTATTCTGTATATAATATGACCATGTTGTTCAATTTGTCTTTTCTCCCATAGTACTTCTTAAATTTTATTTTCAACACGTTTTAAAACTAAAAAAGATCATTCACCTGATGCATTCGATATCGGTATTGTTAAAAATATTTTCAAAAGTTTTTCTACATTAGGATTTCTCTTGTATGCCGATTAATTTCCAGCGGGGGTTTCATCGTAACTCTGTTTTCTTTTCATTTTTTTGTTCCAAGGTGGCATGGTTGGTTTGTCGCTGGCCTTTGCACTCATCAAAAATGGGGCCCCTACCAACGCTGGGGGCCCCTGGAGGCCACCAGGTCCGACACCCACTTAATCCGCCACTGTACATCTGCTAACAATATAGTGCTTTTAAAAAAATTTCAAAATATTCCATGAATACTTTCTTTTTTGTTTTAACACGTGAAGGCATAGCTCATTTAGCATAACAGTATAGGAGAAAAAACGTGAAACACATTTCATACTAGAAAAAATGGATCAACTCGTAAAAAATGGAATGTATGATGAAAAATGCTGCTCTCTAAAGGATACTGAAGCCAGAATATCATATTAATTTTTCATTTCTTTTAAACTGAAAAAATGTTCCAAATTCGGGTCCTATTCTTTAACATTAACCGAAGACAGCCTTAAATACTGTGCATACCCTTCAATTTGATCATAATAGTTCCGAAGTTACACAAATGACAACAAATGTATTTGAAATAAGGCAAAAGTGTTTACAAAATATCAAATAAAGTATATAATTAACATTTTGCTTTATGAAAAAAACCGACAAACCAAAGTAAATAACCATATTTAAAGCATTTTCTTCGGATAAAATACACTTTTGTAAGGTTATGTTCAGTTATGTTTGTAGAAAGAGACTTCCATAGCGCTGGTCTCGTCTCCTCTCTGTTTCACCTTGTGAGGCGCCATGCGCATGTCTGTTCTAGATGCTAGTAACTTTTGGCTCTCAATTTAAGGAGCCCCTGTACCAGTCAGTACCAGTGTTGAACATCCATTTCGAACGCATTTAAAAGTAATGTGTATGGATGTGTATGTATAATATATATATAGGTATATTAATACAAAATTTCTTCTCAAATTATTGTATTCTAAATATAAATATTTTTAATTGTAGCACTGTGCTATGTAGATGGTGATGGGTGGCTGGAAGGCTTAGATGTTGATCGGGTTTGAAGATGGTCCCTAAGACACATGTAATTTGTGTATTCCCCTTGTTTTTTGTTGACAGGATGTTGTCGCATTCCTTAGTTGGGGGGTCCCAACGGCCGGTCAGCAAAGTTGAATGGACTCATAATTTGGAAGAGTCGTCGTGAAATTTGTAACTTTGCGCTTGGTTCCTGACCAATGGCTAGGCAGGACCAAAGAACGTGCGGATGAAAAAGGGGGTAATTTGCTCCCACTTAAAAGGAGGAACCGGGACATTTTCTCGGCAGATCTACAGATTAGCAGAAGGCAGATTTACAGATTAGCAGAAGACAGATTACCATGATTTCAGATTAAGAGAGTTAAATTTAGGCCGTCCAAGTACCACCCAGCTCCATGCCTCCGTTTCAGATAAGTGAAATGTTGTAGTATTCTTATTCTTAAAATTTTAATAGTTTTATTATTTTAACCTAGAAATGTTTTAAAAGTAATAAACGAATTTGATTTAATTAAATCCGAATTATTCATTTAATCTCATTGTTTTTTAATTGAGTTTTAAAGTACTAACCACTATCATGATGCAGACATTAGTTGAATTAATCGAACCTGCGTAAGTCATAATATGTTAAATTAATGAAGTAATTGTAGCGCTGCATCATCTGGTGCCAAGTGACCAGGATTCGAGGAAATTTTTTTTCCCCCTCTTTCGTTCACGCGTGAAATTTTTAGATGAATTTGGGCAATCGCTAATGTGTTTTGTTCGAATGTATAATAAATTTAAGATTGTTGTAATGTTGAATACATTGGCGTTAACTTTAAAGCAAATTATTTTTTTTCCTCGCAAATTTAATTTTTTCCCCCCTCGGTAGATGAAAGGTTGCAAAATTTTTTTTTCGATCCCATATTGTTCTAATGTATTTAGTCACTGGTATATTGGATGGAGATGGATCCTTCTCTTTGTAAGAATGTTAACATAATTTTTTTTAACTTCATTCTGTCGATAATTTTATCTTAATTGCAACTCGCCGGTTTTAGATAAAATTCGCATAATGCCTCGTTCTCGTCAGGCCGATCCTGTTCAATTGCATACTACTTCCGATCGGTTTAATTTAATTGAGTTGATCCCACAATTTGCGGGCAGTGAGGGTTCGAGTGTTAGAAAATTTTTAAATAAAATTAACGAAGTTGCGAAGTTAGGCAATTGGGCAGATAATGAGAAAACTGCAATTTTTTGAAACTCAAACTTTCAGGTGTAGCGGAAGAATTTTTTTTTGCTGACCCCAGCAATATTGATATTTACGACTTCGAACAATTGTCTCAAATTCTCCTTAAGAGATTCGAATGCACAGTTCCATTGTCCACGAAACTTCAACTGTTCTCCGTTTGTCAGCAGGGAATTTCTGAGACTGTGCAGGAATTCGCATCCAGAATCAAAAAATTGGGAAATCAGGTTTACGAGTCACATAACGTTGTGGCATCATCGGCAGTCCGACAGGCGAACGACCAACTTTTACAATCTAGATTCATTAGTGGGTTGAAGAACGATATAAGAAGATTCGTATTGGCGAGGGACCCCACGACATTCGAACAGTTTATTTTGGCCGCATTGTTAGAGGAGCAGCATCAGAGACTTAATGAAATAGCGACAAACGATCGCGCGGGATCGACGGAAAATAACAGAGAATCAGCGATTGTTTCAGCTCTTGCGGAACGCGTACAGGAATTAAATATAAGAGTGGGTAAACTACAACAAACCAAGGGCTCCGTAAATGCCTATCACTCTGATTCATCGAGAAATTTCCCTCGCAGAAACCCCGTTTCATTTCGATGTTATTATTGTCAACATATAGGTCATAAGCAAAACGAGTGCCGAAAACGGATGAGAGATGAAAGCTTCACAGACACTTGGGTTTCCGGGAAATTCGCTAGGTCGAAGCGGTTCTTCACAGAGAGAGAGATACAATGTCAATCAGAATAGGGGAGTGATTTATGAATCACCGCCCTCGGGAGGTTTTCGGGGTGGCTTTCAAACACATTTTCATGGTCAAAGGAACGCAGGGAATTTAAACTTTCGAGGAGGGAGACGTCATTAGAAGTTAGGCAATTGGGCGCTCTCTCTCCAATTTGTAATGTTAACTTACCGATTGTCGAAGCAAGCTCTGGGGGCCATAAGTTCAATATTTTAATTGATTCTGGAGCTTCTGTTTCACTGTTGTCAAATTCTCTTTTCGACAAAATAAAGAGTAAATATATGAAACCGTTGGAAGTTCTAGTAAAAATCAAGGCAGTAAATAACGGGGAAGTGGAAATAGTGGGTTGTTATAAGATACATTTGGTTTTGGGAAAATTTCATTGTGAGCAAATTTTTTTTATCACTAAACAGGAATTAAATATTGGTTACACAGCGATCTCGGGTTTCGATTTTATTAAACTTAGGCACGCGATGTTAGATACGAAATTTAATTTTTTGAGAATAGCTGAGAATTTCATTCCATTTGTTAATTGTGAAATTTCGTTGCAAAATGACACTGCGTGTGATATATTTGGAATTTTGGAAAATAAAACTATTATTGGTCCAAAGCAGGTTAAAAATGTTCGTTTTAAGGTACCAGTTTTGCCTCATTCTAGTGTAGTTGCGACTATTGTTGGTGCTGTTAAATTAAAAAATAAGGGTATACATATAAATTCACCGCATGTTACTTTTGATTCTCAACTTAACACAACCGAGTTACAAATTACGAATAATTCCGAACACATTATAACTTTAAATAAAAACATGAAAATCTGCACTGTTAATAGTTATGAAGAATTTTCGGTCGATTTACCAATATCACAAGATACCTTACCCGAATTATCTGAAAAAGACTTTAACTTCTCTGGATTAGATCCTAGAACAAAAAGTAAATTAATGCAACTTTTAATAAAACACAAAGATGCTTTCGCTCGATCAACCGCTGAATTATCCGCCGCTAATACAGAACATCATAGAATATTATTGCAGCATAATTACCCAATTAGATGTCCGATTTATAAAATCCCATTTAATCTTCGAAATGAATTTAGGAAACAAATATCCGATTTAGAGAGTGCGGGCATTGTGTCAAAATCTAGATCTCAGTATAACACACCTGCTTTATTTGTCAGACAGAGAGATAAATGGCGTTTAGTTCTAGATTTTAGGAAGCTGAATGAAATTACGTTGACTCAGGATTTTGCTATACCTACTTTGGACGACATTCTTCATGAGATTTCGGGGTCGAATTATTTTTCCGCTTTAGACATGAAGTCCGCATTTAATCAAATACCACTTCATTATAGAGATAGACATAAAACGGCTTTTTCTACACCTGACGGTGATAAATACGAATTTAATAGACTTTGTTTTGGTCTTAAAAATTCCCCTAAAGCTTTTCAATCCATAGCGCAGGAAATATTAGGAGATTTACTTCACAACGGCGCTCTAGTTTACATAGTTGATATAATTTTGTTTTCAAAAACCATCCAAGAACATTTCGAATTGATTAATAAAGTGTTAGAGCGTTTCGAAAATGCTAATCTTAAATTCAATCCAGCTAAGTGCCAGTTTTTAACTAAGAAATGTAAATTTTTGGGGTTTGTTGTCACACCGGAGGGTATACTCATTGATAAGGATAAGACGATCACAATTAATCAGTTTCCTGTTCCGATAGATCAGAAACAAATAAAATCTTTTTTAGGATGCTGTAATTTTTATAGAAGGTACATTAAAAATTTTGCCAAACGTACACTGCCTTTAACAAATCTTTTGCGAAAAGATACTCCTTTCGAATGGACTTCAGAAGCTCAGGCTTCATTCAATGATATTAAGAACGCTATTCTAAATCCACCTGTCTTGGCTCTACCTGATCTTGCCGCAGAATTGCAAGTCACGACTGATGCTTCTTCCTCGGGTATCGGGGCTGTTTTAGAACAGAGGTATCCTAATTCAGAAGTTAAACCTTTATATTTTTTTTCAAAAAAGTTGAATCCTTCGCAATCTAAATACAACGCCACGGTCCTTGAATTTTTCGCAATTTACACAGCTCTAAATTTTTTTAGGCCTTTTCTTTTGGGGAGGAAGTTCAAAGTTTTTACGGATCACAAGCCTTTAGTAGGGTTCTTATCTAATAAAAATCCCTCTTCTAAAATTCTACGTTGGAAATTGTCACTTGAAGAATTTAATTATGAAATTCATTACGTAAAAGGATCTTTGAATACCGTCGCCGATCACTTATCTCGTTATGTCAACACTATTACTTTGGCTTTACCTGATTCTGATGATCTAATACAAATGCAGAAAAACGACGAATCGTTAAACGACATCCTACATAAAATTAATAATAAAGATTTTAGCCCACGAATTAGCAGTTATTTTATTAATGGGGAGGGAGTGCTATGTCATTTTTCTAAGCGCCCAAATAAGTCACCCAGAACTGCCATGAGAAAACAAGTTTGTGTTCCTCATTGTCTTAAAGCGAAAGTTTTGGAATCAATTCATTCGGAATATGGAGGGCATCTTAAATTTTTCAAGACTTATCAGAGACTTAGCGAAATTTTTTTTTGGCCTAATATGTACAAGGATGCTAAAAATTTTGTTCGTTCTTGCATCATTTGTTTAACTCGAAAAAACGCTTTCAATATTCCACTAGCCCCACACCAGCCAATGGAACAGAGCCATTTGCCAGGTGAAACTTGTCATATGGATATTTTTGGTCCTTTAAAAACCACGCCTAGCGGGAATAGTTATGTCCTTTCCATGATAGATGCATTCACCAAATACATTCATATCATCCCACTTCCTGATCTTAAGTCCAGCACCATATCTAAAGCTTTCTTTGATAATTATATTGTACACACAGGGGCTGCCCTCATAAGTTGGTTGTCGATAACGCCACTTATTTTAAAAGTTCTGAGTTCCTGGAATTTTGTAGAGTCATGGGTATCCAGAAACGACATATTTCAACTTATTCAGCTCACGTAAATGGAAGAGTAGAGAAGCCAAATCAATCGCTGGCTAACATCCTTGCAGCAATCACTCATGACACAAACGACTGGGATGAACAACTCCCTCACACGAAGTTAGCTTTAAATTCAGCCATTCACGAGGCCACTTTCACTTCGCCCTTCTTTTTAGAACACGGCAGAGACATTCGTCTGTCGTACACATATCAAAAGAGCTCTGATACATCACAAAATACGTATGAATACGTCGAAAGACTTTTACCTTCATTAGAGAATATTTTTCAGAAAGTCCTAGATAATTTAAAAAATCAAGAAGCATCGCACATCGCTCTTAGCACAAAGAATACAAAGTCGCATCATTACGATTATCAAATTGGTTCTTTATGTTTTATCAGGACACCTAACCTTAAATCTAAATTGTCTCCAAAACTCAGACCCAAGTTCGAAGGTCCCTATAGAGTTGTAGAACGGTTTTCCAAAGTGAATTACAGAGTTCAGCATGTTGAGCATCTGAGAAAGAAATTTAACACGCATGTCAACCGAATGATTCCTTTTATAAAAAGATTTAAATATTTGCATTTGAACAATTTGGATGAAAATATAACAGTAGATACAGAGGTAAAAAATGTTGGTGAGCAACAGAGATATAATTTAAGGAATCGTGTGAATTCGAATATTTAGATTAAACTTATTACAGTGTTTCAAAATAAATAAATTAAATTCATACATAAAATTTTAATGTTTACTTTGTTCATATTATTGTCGACATTTTGTTATCGGAGAAGGGTCCATGCTTATCTTAAAATACTTCAAAGATTGTTGTCGGGTAGATTGTAGGAATTCATTTTGTATCAATGAGAATTAATTGTATTTTATTATGTTGGTACTTTTATAAATATCAATATTATATACATTGATGTTTTTTTTAAAATTTGTTTTTGTCACTCATATGCTTTGCATGTATGTTATTTCAAAATATATACTGTGGACACAAGGTACATGTCTACAATAAGTCAGGAAATATAGAGAAAGGTCTCTTGTAAAACTCATAAAATCAGTGAATTACTATTTTAGCTATGTGTGTAGTCCCACACATGCTCCATGTGTTTTATTAGTATGCTCATTCTACGTATTTTGTTATTGTGTTTCATTTATACATTATCTCTTGTGAATTTCATTGTTGCTTAGAAGTATTAAATTTTGAGTTATTAAACGTTGGTTTTATCATGTTATTATAATCAAATATATGTTTTTCTTGTTTCTTGCAACCTACTTATTGAATACTTATTGTGGATGCATTATCATTTATGTATTTTTGAACTTTTATTGTTTTCGCCAGTACCTTATGATAGTGTAGAAGAAAGTAGCTATTTTGCCATTATTATTCTTAATTACAATTGTGTTTTATGAATTTTGATAATATTCGAGATGGTTATTTGTTTTATTCTGTGTTGGCCATCGCACTAGTAAAATTTTATTCACACTAAAGGAATTTCTATGATATGTTTAAAGTATTGTTACTAGTATTGTGTTCTTGTACTCTCGTTTTAGAATGTTTTTGAGTAGTTGAGTTTCAATTGTCCATAAATTAGGTATTCAGTTTTTTTTTCTTCTTTCGGTTTTGTCGATTTATGAATTTTTCTCTCTCCCTCCATGATGTACCACTCGGTATAAGTGTTGATTGATTAAGTGAAGTTAGTTTTGATTTCGTGTTTTTGGTTCATTATAATTTTTTTTTTTATGAAATTCTTGGTCATATTATTTAGTATTGAGGTAGATAAGTCTTGTGTTCATCTGTACTTATGAAATTGTTTTGAATACTTAGTGGGTTAGAGCATGAATTTTTTTTTATAAGTTGAATTTCATTATGTGAAGAGTTTTGACAATTGAGTTAGATTGTTGATATATTGAATACTGAGAATTATTTCGGAAGTTATGT
>BMAO01026546.1:0-17948 GCA_019973975.1 Trichonephila clavata
GTGAAATTTTTATTGCAATAACTTTTGATCTAATTGAAATTTTGAAAAGCGCTACATATATTCGTGATCAGCGTCGGACTTTACATGAGAAAATCGAGTTTTTGTTTGGAATAGGAGTTAGAAATTTTTTTTCCCTGTTCATGACGTCTCCCTGCCAAATATCCATAAAATGTGAAAATTTTTATTGCAATAACTTTTGATCTAATTGAAATTTTGAAAAGCGCTACATGTATTCGTGATCAGCGTCGGACTTTACATGAGAAAATTGAGTTTTGTTGGAATAGGAGTTAGAAATTTTTTCCCTGTTCATGACGTCTCCCCTGCCAAATATCCATAAAATGTGAAAATTTTTTATTGCAATAACTTTTGATCTAATTGAAATTTTGAAAAGCGCTACATGTATTCGTGATCAGCGTCGGACTTTACATGAGAAAATTGAGTTTTGGTTGGAATAGGAGTTAGAAATTTTTTCCCTGTTCATGACGTCTCCCTGCCAAATATCCATAAAATGTGAAATTTTTTATGGCAATAACTTTTGATCTAATTGAAATTTTGAAAAGCGCTACATGTATTCGTAATCAGCGTCGGACTTTACATGAGAAAATGGAGTTTGTTTGGAATAGGAGTTAGAAATTTTTTCCCTGTTCATGACGTCTCCCCTGCCAAATATCCATAAAAATGTGAAAATTTTTTATTGCAATAACTTTTGATCTAATTGAAATTTTGAAAAGCGCTACATGTATTCGTGATCAGCGTCGGACTTTACATGAGAAAATTGAGTTTGGTTGGAATAGGAGTTAGAAATTTTTTCCCTGTTCATGACGTCTCCCTGCCAAATATCCATAAAATGTGAAAACTTTTTATTGCAATAACTTTTGATCTAATTGAAATTTTGAAAAGCGCTACATGTATTCGTGATCAGCGTCGGACTTTACATGAGAAAATTGAGTTTGGTTGGAATAGGAGTTAGAAATTTTTTCCCTGTTCATGACGTCTCCCCTGCCAAATATCCATAAAATGTGAAAACTTTTTATTGCAATAACTTTTGATCTAATTGAAATTTTGAAAAGCGCTACATGTATTCGTGATCAGCGTCGGACTTTACATGAGAAAATTGAGTTTTGTTGGAATAGGAGTTAGAAATTTTTTCCCTGTTCATGACGTCTCCCTGCCAAATATCCATAAAATGTGAAAACTTTTTATTGCAATAACTTTTGATCTAATTGAAATTTTGAAAAGCGCTACATGTATTCGTGATCAGCGTCGGACTTTACATGAGAAAATTGAGTTTTGGTTGGAATAGGAGTTAGAAATTTTTTCCCTGTTCATGACGTCTCCCTGCCAAATATCCATAAAATGTGAAAACTTTTTATTGCAATAACTTTTGATCTAATTGAAATTTTGAAAAGCGCTACATGTATTCGTGATCAGCGTCGGACTTTACATGAGAAAATTGAGTTTTTTGGAATAGGAGTTAGAAATTTTTTCCCTGTTCATGACGTCTCCCTGCCAAATATCCATAAAATGTGAAATTTTTTATTGCAATAACTTTTGATCTAATTGAAATTTTGAAAAGAGCTACATGTATTCGTGATCAGCGTCGGACTTTACATGAGAAAATGAGTTTTTTTGGAATAGGAGTTAGAAATTTTTTCCCTGTTCATGACGTCTCCCTGCCAAATATCCTAAAAATGTGAAAATTTTTTATTGCAATAACTTTTGATCTAATTGAAATTTTGAAAAGCGCTACATGTATTCGTGATCAGCGTCGGACTTTACATGAGAAAATTGAGTTTTTTGGAATAGGAGTTAGAAATTTTTTCCCTGTTCATGACGTCTCCCTGCCAAATATCCATAAAATGTGAAAATTTTTATTGCAATAACTTTTGATCTAATTGAAATTTTGAAAAGCGCTACATGTATTCGTGATCAGCGTCGGACTTTACATGAGAAAATTGAGTTTGGTTGGAATAGGAGTTAGAAATTTTTTCCCTGTTCATGACGTCTCCCTGCCAAATATCCATAAAATGTGAAATTTTTTATTGCAATAACTTTTGATCTAATTGAAATTTTGAAAAGCGCTACATATATTCGTGATCAGCGTCGGACTTTACATGAGAAAATCGAGTTTTTTGGAATAGGAGTTAGAAATTTTTTCCCTGTTCATGACGTCTCCCCTGCCAAATATCCATAAAATGTGAAAATTTTTATTGCAATAACTTTTGATCTAATTGAAATTTTGAAAAGCGCTACATGTATTCGTGATCAGCGTCGGACTTTACATGAGAAAATTGAGTTTGTTTGGAATAGGAGTTAGAAATTTTTTCCCTGTTCATGACGTCTCCCCTGCCAAATATCCATAAAATGTGAAAATTTTTATTGCAATAACTTTTGATCTAATTGAAATTTTGAAAAGCGCTACATGTATTCGTGATCAGCGTCGGACTTTACATGAGAAAATTGAGTTTGTTGGAATAGGAGTTAGAAATTTTTTCCCTGTTCATGACGTCTCCCCTGCCAAATATCCATAAAATGTGAAAATTTTTTATTGCAATAACTTTTGATCTAATTGAAATTTTGAAAAGCGCTACATGTATTCGTGATCAGCGTCGGACTTTACATGAGAAAATTGAGTTTGTTGGAATAGGAGTTAGAAATTTTTTCCCTGTTCATGACGTCTCCCTGCCAAATATCCATAAAATGTGAAAACTTTTTATTGCAATAACTTTTGATCTAATTGAAATTTTGAAAAGCGCTACATGTATTCGTGATCAGCGTCGGACTTTACATGAGAAAATCGAGTTTTTTTGGAATAGGAGTTAGAAATTTTTTCCCTGTTCATGACGTCTCCCCTGCCAAATATCCATAAAATGTGAAAATTTTTTATTGCAATAACTTTTGATCTAATTGAAATTTTGAAAAGCGCTACATGTATTCGTGATCAGCGTCGGACTTTACATGAGAAAATCGAGTTTTTTTGGAATAGGAGTTAGAAATTTTTTCCCTGTTCATGACGTCTCCCCTGCCAAATATCCATAAAATGTGAAAACTTTTTATTGCAATAACTTTTGATCTAATTGAAATTTTGAAAAGCGCTACATGTATTCGTGATCAGCGTCGGACTTTACATGAGAAAATCGAGTTTTTTTTGGAATAGGAGTTAGAAATTTTTTCCCTGTTCATGACGTCTCCCCTGCCAAATATCCATAAAATGTGAAAATTTTTATTGCAATAACTTTTGATCTAATTGAAATTTTGAAAAGCGCTACATGTATTCGTGATCAGCGTCGGACTTTACATGAGAAAATCGAGTTTTTTTGGAATAGGAGTTAGAAATTTTTTCCCTGTTCATGACGTCTCCCTGCCAAATATCCATAAAATGTGAAAATTTTTTATTGCAATAACTTTTGATCTAATTGAAATTTTGAAAAGCGCTACATGTATTCGTGATCAGCGTCGGACTTTACATGAGAAAATCGAGTTTTTTTGGAATAGGAGTTAGAAATTTTTTCCCTGTTCATGACGTCTCCCTGCCAAATATCCATAAAATGTGAAAATTTTTATTGCAATAACTTTTGATCTAATTGAAATTTTGAAAAGCGCTACATGTATTCGTGATCAGCGTCGGACTTTACATGAGAAAATCGAGTTTTTTGGAATAGGAGTTAGAAATTTTTTCCCTGTTCATGACGTCTCCCCTGCCAAATATCCATAAAATGTGAAAATTTTTATTGCAATAACTTTTGATCTAATTGAAATTTTGAAAAGCGCTACATGTATTCGTGATCAGCGTCGGACTTTACATGAGAAAATCGAGTTTTTTTGGAATAGGAGTTAGAAATTTTTTCCCTGTTCATGACGTCTCCCCTGCCAAATGTCCATAAAATGTGAAATTTTTTATTGCAATAACTTTTGATCTAATTGAAATTTTGAAAAGCGCTACATGTATTCGTGATCAGCGTCGGACTTTACATGAGAAAATCGAGTTTTTTTGGAATAGGAGTTAGAAATTTTTTCCCTGTTCATGACGTCTCCCCTGCCAAATATCCATAAAATGTGAAAATTTTTTATTGCAATAACTTTTGATCTAATTGAAATTTTGAAAAGCGCTACATGTATTCGTGATCAGCGTCGGACTTTACATGAGAAAATCGAGTTTTTTTGGAATAGGAGTTAGAAATTTTTTCCCTGTTCATGACGTCTCCCCTGCCAAATATCCATAAAATGTGAAAACTTTTTATTGCAATAACTTTTGATCTAATTGAAATTTTGAAAAGCGCTACATGTATTCGTGATCAGCGTCGGACTTTACATGAGAAAATTGAGTTTTTTTGGAATAGGAGTTAGAAATTTTTTCCCTGTTCATGACGTCTCCCCTGCCAAATATCCATAAAAATGTGAAATTTTTTATTGCAATAACTTTTGATCTAATTGAAATTTTGAAAAGCGCTACATGTATTCGTGATCAGCGTCGGACTTTACATGAGAAAATCGAGTTTTTTGGAATAGGAGTTAGAAATTTTTTCCCTGTTCATGACGTCTCCCCTGCCAAATATCCATAAAATGTGAAATTTTTTATTGCAATAACTTTTGATCTAATTGAAATTTTGAAAAGCGCTACATGTATTCGTGATCAGCGTCGGACTTTACATGAGAAAATCGAGTTTTTTTGGAATAGGAGTTAGAAATTTTTTCCCTGTTCATGACGTCTCCCCTGCCAAATATCCATAAAATGTGAAATTTTTTATTGCAATAACTTTTGATCTAATTGAAATTTTGAAAAGCGCTACATGTATTCGTGATCAGCGTCGGACTTTACATGAGAAAATTGAGTTTTTTGGAATAGGAGTTAGAAATTTTTTCCCTGTTCATGACGTCTCCCCTGCCAAATATCCATAAAATGTGAAAACTTTTTATTGCAATAACTTTTGATCTAATTGAAATTTTGAAAAGCGCTACATGTATTCGTGATCAGCGTCGGACTTTACATGAGAAAATCGAGTTTTTTGGAATAGGAGTTAGAAATTTTTTCCCTGTTCATGACGTCTCCCCTGCCAAATATCCATAAAATGTGAAATTTTTTATTGCAATAACTTTTGATCTAATTGAAATTTTGAAAAGCGCTACATGTATTCGTGATCAGCGTCGGACTTTACATGAGAAAATCGAGTTTTTTTGGAATAGGAGTTAGAAATTTTTTCCCTGTTCATGACGTCTCCCCTGCCAAATATCCATAAAATGTGAAAACTTTTTATTGCAATAACTTTTGATCTAATTGAAATTTTGAAAAGCGCTACATGTATTCGTGATCAGCGTCGGACTTTACATGAGAAAATCGAGTTTTTTTGGAATAGGAGTTAGAAATTTTTTCCCTGTTCATGACGTCTCCCCTGCCAAATATCCATAAAATGTGAAAATTTTTTATTGCAATAACTTTTGATCTAATTGAAATTTTGAAAAGCGCTACATGTATTCGTGATCAGCGTCGGACTTTACATGAGAAAATCGAGTTTTTTTGGAATAGGAGTTAGAAATTTTTTCCCTGTTCATGACGTCTCCCCTGCCAAATGTCCTAAAAATGTGAAAATTTTTATTGCAATAACTTTTGATCTAATTGAAATTTTGAAAAGCGCTACATGTATTCGTGATCAGCGTCGGACTTTACATGAGAAAATCGAGTTTTTTGGAATAGGAGTTAGAAATTTTTTCCCTGTTCATGACGTCTCCCCTGCCAAATATCCATAAAATGTGAAATTTTTTATTGCAATAACTTTTGATCTAATTGAAATTTTGAAAAGCGCTACATGTATTCGTGATCAGCGTCGGACTTTACATGAGAAAATCGAGTTTTTTTGGAATAGGAGTTAGAAATTTTTTCCCTGTTCATGACGTCTCCCCTGCCAAATGTCCTAAAAATGTGAAATTTTTTATTGCAATAACTTTTGATCTAATTGAAATTTTGAAAAGCGCTACATGTATTCGTGATCAGCGTCGGACTTTACATGAGAAAATCGAGTTTTTTGGAATAGGAGTTAGAAATTTTTTCCCTGTTCATGACGTCTCCCCTGCCAAATATCCATAAAATGTGAAATTTTTTATTGCAATAACTTTTGATCTAATTGAAATTTTGAAAAGCGCTACATGTATTCGTGATCAGCGTCGGACTTTACATGAGAAAATCGAGTTTTTTGGAATAGGAGTTAGAAATTTTTTCCCTGTTCATGACGTCTCCCCTGCCAAATATCCATAAAATGTGAAAATTTTTTATTGCAATAACTTTTGATCTAATTGAAATTTTGAAAAGCGCTACATGTATTCGTGATCAGCGTCGGACTTTACATGAGAAAATCGAGTTTTTTGGAATAGGAGTTAGAAATTTTTTCCCTGTTCATGACGTCTCCCCTGCCAAATATCCATAAAATGTGAAAATTTTTTATTGCAATAACTTTTGATCTAATTGAAATTTTGAAAAGCGCTACATGTATTCGTGATCAGCGTCGGACTTTACATGAGAAAATCGAGTTTTTTGGAATAGGAGTTAGAAATTTTTTCCCTGTTCATGACGTCTCCCCTGCCAAATATCCATAAAATGTGAAACTTTTTATTGCAATAACTTTTGATCTAATTGAAATTTTGAAAAGCGCTACATGTATTCGTGATCAGCGTCGGACTTTACATGAGAAAATGGAGTTTTTTTGGAATAGGAGTTAGAAATTTTTTCCCTGTTCATGACGTCTCCCCTGCCAAATATCCTAAAAATGTGAAATTTTTTATTGCAATAACTTTTGATCTAATTGAAATTTTGAAAAGCGCTACATGTATTCGTGATCAGCGTCGGACTTTACATGAGAAAATCGAGTTTTTTTGGAATAGGAGTTAGAAATTTTTTCCCTGTTCATGACGTCTCCCCTGCCAAATATCCATAAAATGTGAAAATTTTTATTGCAATAACTTTTGATCTAATTGAAATTTTGAAAAGCGCTACATGTATTCGTGATCAGCGTCGGACTTTACATGAGAAAATCGAGTTTTTTTGGAATAGGAGTTAGAAATTTTTTCCCTGTTCATGACGTCTCCCCTGCCAAATATCCATAAAATGTGAAATTTTTTATTGCAATAACTTTTGATCTAATTGAAATTTTGAAAAGCGCTACATGTATTCGTGATCAGCGTCGGACTTTACATGAGAAAATCGAGTTTTTTTGGAATAGGAGTTAGAAATTTTTTCCCTGTTCATGACGTCTCCCCTGCCAAATATCCTAAAAATGTGAAATTTTTATTGCAATAACTTTTGATCTAATTGAAATTTTGAAAAGCGCTACATGTATTCGTGATCAGCGTCGGACTTTACATGAGAAAATCGAGTTTTTTTGGAATAGGAGTTAGAAATTTTTTCCCTGTTCATGACGTCTCCCCTGCCAAATATCCATAAAATGTGAAATTTTTTATTGCAATAACTTTTGATCTAATTGAAATTTTGAAAAGCGCTACATGTATTCGTGATCAGCGTCGGACTTTACATGAGAAAATCGAGTTTTTTTGGAATAGGAGTTAGAAATTTTTTCCCTGTTCATGACGTCTCCCCTGCCAAATATCCATAAAATGTGAAAATTTTTATTGCAATAACTTTTGATCTAATTGAAATTTTGAAAAGCGCTACATGTATTCGTGATCAGCGTCGGACTTTACATGAGAAAATCGAGTTTTTTTGGAATAGGAGTTAGAAATTTTTTCCCTGTTCATGACGTCTCCCCTGCCAAATATCCATAAAATGTGAAAATTTTTATTGCAATAACTTTTGATCTAATTGAAATTTTGAAAAGCGCTACATGTATTCGTGATCAGCGTCGGACTTTACATGAGAAAATCGAGTTTTTTTGGAATAGGAGTTAGAAATTTTTTCCCTGTTCATGACGTCTCCCCTGCCAAATATCCATAAAATGTGAAAATTTTTATTGCAATAACTTTTGATCTAATTGAAATTTTGAAAAGCGCTACATGTATTCGTGATCAGCGTCGGACTTTACATGAGAAAATCGAGTTTTTTGGAATAGGAGTTAGAAATTTTTTCCCTGTTCATGACGTCTCCCCTGCCAAATATCCATAAAATGTGAAAACTTTTTATTGCAATAACTTTTGATCTAATTGAAATTTTGAAAAGCGCTACATGTATTCGTGATCAGCGTCGGACTTTACATGAGAAAATTGAGTTTTTTGGAATAGGAGTTAGAAATTTTTTCCCTGTTCATGACGTCTCCCCTGCCAAATATCCATAAAATGTGAAAATTTTTATTGCAATAACTTTTGATCTAATTGAAATTTTGAAAAGCGCTACATGTATTCGTGATCAGCGTCGGACTTTACATGAGAAAATCGAGTTTTTTTGGAATAGGAGTTAGAAATTTTTTCCCTGTTCATGACGTCTCCCCTGCCAAATATCCATAAAATGTGAAATTTTTTATTGCAATAACTTTTGATCTAATTGAAATTTTGAAAAGCGCTACATGTATTCGTGATCAGCGTCGGACTTTACATGAGAAAATCGAGTTTTTTTGGAATAGGAGTTAGAAATTTTTTCCCTGTTCATGACGTCTCCCCTGCCAAATATCCATAAAATGTGAAAACTTTTTATTGCAATAACTTTTGATCTAATTGAAATTTTGAAAAGCGCTACATGTATTCGTGATCAGCGTCGGACTTTACATGAGAAAATCGAGTTTTTTTGGAATAGGAGTTAGAAATTTTTTCCCTGTTCATGACGTCTCCCCTGCCAAATATCCATAAAATGTGAAATTTTTTATTGCAATAACTTTTGATCTAATTGAAATTTTGAAAAGCGCTACATGTATTCGTGATCAGCGTCGGACTTTACATGAGAAAATCGAGTTTTTTGGAATAGGAGTTAGAAATTTTTTCCCTGTTCATGACGTCTCCCCTGCCAAATATCCATAAAATGTGAAATTTTTTATTGCAATAACTTTTGATCTAATTGAAATTTTGAAAAGCGCTACATGTATTCGTGATCAGCGTCGGACTTTACATGAGAAAATCGAGTTTTTTTGGAATAGGAGTTAGAAATTTTTTCCCTGTTCATGACGTCTCCCCTGCCAAATATCCATAAAATGTGAAAATTTTTTATTGCAATAACTTTTGATCTAATTGAAATTTTGAAAAGCGCTACATGTATTCGTGATCAGCGTCGGACTTTACATGAGAAAATCGAGTTTTTTTGGAATAGGAGTTAGAAATTTTTTCCCTGTTCATGACGTCTCCCCTGCCAAATATCCATAAAATGTGAAATTTTTTATTGCAATAACTTTTGATCTAATTGAAATTTTGAAAAGCGCTACATGTATTCGTGATCAGCGTCGGACTTTACATGAGAAAATCGAGTTTTTTTGGAATAGGAGTTAGAAATTTTTTCCCTGTTCATGACGTCTCCCCTGCCAAATATCCATAAAATGTGAAAATTTTTATTGCAATAACTTTTGATCTAATTGAAATTTTGAAAAGCGCTACATGTATTCGTGATCAGCGTCGGACTTTACATGAGAAAATCGAGTTTTTTGGAATAGGAGTTAGAAATTTTTTCCCTGTTCATGACGTCTCCCCTGCCAAATATCCATAAAATGTGAAATTTTTTATTGCAATAACTTTTGATCTAATTGAAATTTTGAAAAGCGCTACATGTATTCGTGATCAGCGTCGGACTTTACATGAGAAAATCGAGTTTTTTTGGAATAGGAGTTAGAAATTTTTTCCCTGTTCATGACGTCTCCCCTGCCAAATATCCATAAAATGTGAAAATTTTTTATTGCAATAACTTTTGATCTAATTGAAATTTTGAAAAGCGCTACATGTATTCGTGATCAGCGTCGGACTTTACATGAGAAAATCGAGTTTTTTGGAATAGGAGTTAGAAATTTTTTCCCTGTTCATGACGTCTCCCCTGCCAAATATCCATAAAATGTGAAAATTTTTATTGCAATAACTTTTGATCTAATTGAAATTTTGAAAAGCGCTACATGTATTCGTGATCAGCGTCGGACTTTACATGAGAAAATCGAGTTTTTTTGGAATAGGAGTTAGAAATTTTTTCCCTGTTCATGACGTCTCCCCTGCCAAATATCCATAAAATGTGAAAACTTTTTATTGCAATAACTTTTGATCTAATTGAAATTTTGAAAAGCGCTACATGTATTCGTGATCAGCGTCGGACTTTACATGAGAAAATCGAGTTTTTTGGAATAGGAGTTAGAAATTTTTTCCCTGTTCATGACGTCTCCCCTGCCAAATATCCATAAAATGTGAAAATTTTTATTGCAATAACTTTTGATCTAATTGAAATTTTGAAAAGCGCTACATGTATTCGTGATCAGCGTCGGACTTTACATGAGAAAATCGAGTTTTTTGGAATAGGAGTTAGAAATTTTTTCCCTGTTCATGACGTCTCCCCTGCCAAATAT
The DNA here is from genome assembly GCA_019973975.1 of Trichonephila clavata. Lineage (NCBI taxonomy): Eukaryota > Metazoa > Arthropoda > Arachnida > Araneae > Nephilidae > Trichonephila > Trichonephila clavata. The sequence continues at coordinate 10,467 of BMAO01026546.1, forward strand.
CCATAAAATGTGAAATTTTTATTGCAATAACTTTTGATCTAATTGAAATTTTGAAAAGCGCTACATGTATTCGTGATCAGCGTCGGACTTTACATGAGAAAATCGAGTTTTTTGGAATAGGAGTTAGAAATTTTTTCCCTGTTCATGACGTCTCCCCTGCCAAATATCCATAAAATGTGAAATTTTTTATTGCAATAACTTTTGATCTAATTGAAATTTTGAAAAGCGCTACATGTATTCGTGATCAGCGTCGGACTTTACATGAGAAAATCGAGTTTTTTTGGAATAGGAGTTAGAAATTTTTTCCCTGTTCATGACGTCTCCCCTGCCAAATATCCATAAAATGTGAAATTTTTTATTGCAATAACTTTTGATCTAATTGAAATTTTGAAAAGCGCTACATGTATTCGTGATCAGCGTCGGACTTTACATGAGAAAATCGAGTTTTTTTGGAATAGGAGTTAGAAATTTTTTCCCTGTTCATGACGTCTCCCCTGCCAAATATCCATAAAATGTGAAATTTTTATTGCAATAACTTTTGATCTAATTGAAATTTTGAAAAGCGCTACATGTATTCGTGATCAGCGTCGGACTTTACATGAGAAAATCGAGTTTTTTGGAATAGGAGTTAGAAATTTTTTCCCTGTTCATGACGTCTCCCCTGCCAAATATCCATAAAATGTGAAAACTTTTTATTGCAATAACTTTTGATCTAATTGAAATTTTGAAAAGCGCTACATGTATTCGTGATCAGCGTCGGACTTTACATGAGAAAATCGAGTTTTTTTGGAATAGGAGTTAGAAATTTTTTCCCTGTTCATGACGTCTCCCCTGCCAAATATCCATAAAATGTGAAAATTTTTTATTGCAATAACTTTTGATCTAATTGAAATTTTGAAAAGCGCTACATGTATTCGTGATCAGCGTCGGACTTTACATGAGAAAATCGAGTTTTTTTGGAATAGGAGTTAGAAATTTTTTTCCTGTTCATGACGTCTCCCCTGCCAAATATCCATAAAATGTGAAATTTTTTATTGCAATAACTTTTGATCTAATTGAAATTTTGAAAAGCGCTACATGTATTCGTGATCAGCGTCGGACTTTACATGAGAAAATCGAGTTTTTTGGAATAGGAGTTAGAAATTTTTTCCCTGTTCATGACGTCTCCCCTGCCAAATATCCATAAAATGTGAAATTTTTTATTGCAATAACTTTTGATCTAATTGAAATTTTGAAAAGCGCTACATGTATTCGTGATCAGCGTCGGACTTTACATGAGAAAATCGAGTTTTTTGGAATAGGAGTTAGAAATTTTTTCCCTGTTCATGACGTCTCCCCTGCCAAATATCCATAAAATGTGAAAACTTTTTATTGCAATAACTTTTGATCTAATTGAAATTTTGAAAAGCGCTACATGTATTCGTGATCAGCGTCGGACTTTACATGAGAAAATCGAGTTTTTTGGAATAGGAGTTAGAAATTTTTTCCCTGTTCATGACGTCTCCCCTGCCAAATATCCATAAAATGTGAAAATTTTTTATTGCAATAACTTTTGATCTAATTGAAATTTTGAAAAGCGCTACATGTATTCGTGATCAGCGTCGGACTTTACATGAGAAAATTGAGTTTTTTTGGAATAGGAGTTAGAAATTTTTTCCCTGTTCATGACGTCTCCCCTGCCAAATGTCCTAAAAATGTGAAATTTTTTATTGCAATAACTTTTGATCTAATTGAAATTTTGAAAAGCGCTACATGTATTCGTGATCAGCGTCGGACTTTACATGAGAAAATTGAGTTTTTTTGGAATAGGAGTTAGAAATTTTTTCCCTGTTCATGACGTCTCCCCTGCCAAATATCCATAAAATGTGAAAATTTTTTATTGCAATAACTTTTGATCTAATTGAAATTTTGAAAAGCGCTACATGTATTCGTGATCAGCGTCGGACTTTACATGAGAAAATCGAGTTTTTTTGGAATAGGAGTTAGAAATTTTTTCCCTGTTCATGACGTCTCCCCTGCCAAATATCCATAAAATGTGAAATTTTTTATTGCAATAACTTTTGATCTAATTGAAATTTTGAAAAGCGCTACATGTATTCGTGATCAGCGTCGGACTTTACATGAGAAAATCGAGTTTTTTGGAATAGGAGTTAGAAATTTTTTCCCTGTTCATGACGTCTCCCCTGCCAAATATCCATAAAATGTGAAATTTTTTATTGCAATAACTTTTGATCTAATTGAAATTTTGAAAAGCGCTACATGTATTCGTGATCAGCGTCGGACTTTACATGAGAAAATTGAGTTTTGTTGGAATAGGAGTTAGAAATTTTTTCCCTGTTCATGACGTCTCCCCTGCCAAATATCCATAAAATGTGAAAATTTTTATTGCAATAACTTTTGATCTAATTGAAATTTTGAAAAGCGCTACATGTATTCGTGATCAGCGTCGGACTTTACATGAGAAAATCGAGTTTTTTTGGAATAGGAGTTAGAAATTTTTTCCCTGTTCATGACGTCTCCCCTGCCAAATATCCTAAAAATGTGAAATTTTTTATTGCAATAACTTTTGATCTAATTGAAATTTTGAAAAGCGCTACATGTATTCGTGATCAGCGTCGGACTTTACATGAGAAAATCGAGTTTTTTGGAATAGGAGTTAGAAATTTTTTCCCTGTTCATGACGTCTCCCCTGCCAAATATCCATAAAATGTGAAAATTTTTATTGCAATAACTTTTGATCTAATTGAAATTTTGAAAAGCGCTACATGTATTCGTGATCAGCGTCGGACTTTACATGAGAAAATCGAGTTTTTTTGGAATAGGAGTTAGAAATTTTTTCCCTGTTCATGACGTCTCCCCTGCCAAATATCCATAAAATGTGAAAATTTTTTATTGCAATAACTTTTGATCTAATTGAAATTTTGAAAAGCGCTACATGTATTCGTGATCAGCGTCGGACTTTACATGAGAAAATCGAGTTTTTTTGGAATAGGAGTTAGAAATTTTTTCCCTGTTCATGACGTCTCCCCTGCCAAATGTCCTAAAAATGTGAAATTTTTTATTGCAATAACTTTTGATCTAATTGAAATTTTGAAAAGCGCTACATGTATTCGTGATCAGCGTCGGACTTTACATGAGAAAATCGAGTTTTTTTGGAATAGGAGTTAGAAATTTTTTCCCTGTTCATGACGTCTCCCCTGCCAAATATCCATAAAATGTGAAATTTTTTATTGCAATAACTTTTGATCTAATTGAAATTTTGAAAAGCGCTACATGTATTCGTGATCAGCGTCGGACTTTACATGAGAAAATCGAGTTTTTTGGAATAGGAGTTAGAAATTTTTTCCCTGTTCATGACGTCTCCCCTGCCAAATATCCATAAAATGTGAAATTTTTTATTGCAATAACTTTTGATCTAATTGAAATTTTGAAAAGCGCTACATGTATTCGTGATCAGCGTCGGACTTTACATGAGAAAATCGAGTTTTTTTGGAATAGGAGTTAGAAATTTTTTCCCTGTTCATGACGTCTCCCCTGCCAAATATCCATAAAATGTGAAAATTTTTTATTGCAATAACTTTTGATCTAATTGAAATTTTGAAAAGCGCTACATGTATTCGTGATCAGCGTCGGACTTTACATGAGAAAATCGAGTTTTTTTGGAATAGGAGTTAGAAATTTTTTCCCTGTTCATGACGTCTCCCCTGCCAAATATCCATAAAATGTGAAATTTTTTATTGCAATAACTTTTGATCTAATTGAAATTTTGAAAAGCGCTACATGTATTCGTGATCAGCGTCGGACTTTACATGAGAAAATCGAGTTTTTTGGAATAGGAGTTAGAAATTTTTTCCCTGTTCATGACGTCTCCCCTGCCAAATATCCATAAAATGTGAAAATTTTTATTGCAATAACTTTTGATCTAATTGAAATTTTGAAAAGCGCTACATGTATTCGTGATCAGCGTCGGACTTTACATGAGAAAATCGAGTTTTTTGGAATAGGAGTTAGAAATTTTTTCCCTGTTCATGACGTCTCCCCTGCCAAATATCCATAAAATGTGAAATTTTTTATTGCAATAACTTTTGATCTAATTGAAATTTTGAAAAGCGCTACATGTATTCGTGATCAGCGTCGGACTTTACATGAGAAAATCGAGTTTTTTTGGAATAGGAGTTAGAAATTTTTTCCCTGTTCATGACGTCTCCCCTGCCAAATATCCATAAAATGTGAAAATTTTAAAGCAATAACTTTTGATCTAATTGAAATTTTGAAAAGCGCTACATGTATTCGTGATCAGCGTCGGACTTTACATGAGAAAATCGAGTTTTTTTGGAATAGGAGTTAGAAATTTTTTCCCTGTTCATGACGTCTCCCCTGCCAAATATCCATAAAATGTGAAAATTTTTATTGCAATAACTTTTGATCTAATTGAAATTTTGAAAAGCGCTACATGTATTCGTGATCAGCGTCGGACTTTACATGAGAAAATCGAGTTTTTTTGGAATAGGAGTTAGAAATTTTTTCCCTGTTCATGACGTCTCCCCTGCCAAATGTCCTAAAAATGTGAAAATTTTTATTGCAATAACTTTTGATCTAATTGAAATTTTGAAAAGCGCTACATGTATTCGTGATCAGCGTCGGACTTTACATGAGAAAATCGAGTTTTTTGGAATAGGAGTTAGAAATTTTTTCCCTGTTCATGACGTCTCCCCTGCCAAATATCCATAAAATGTGAAAATTTTTATTGCAATAACTTTTGATCTAATTGAAATTTTGAAAAGCGCTACATGTATTCGTGATCAGCGTCGGACTTTACATGAGAAAATCGAGTTTTTTGGAATAGGAGTTAGAAATTTTTTCCCTGTTCATGACGTCTCCCCTGCCAAATATCCATAAAATGTGAAAACTTTTTATTGCAATAACTTTTGATCTAATTGAAATTTTGAAAAGCGCTACATGTATTCGTGATCAGCGTCGGACTTTACATGAGAAAATCGAGTTTTTTGGAATAGGAGTTAGAAATTTTTTCCCTGTTCATGACGTCTCCCCTGCCAAATATCCATAAAATGTGAAATTTTTATTGCAATAACTTTTGATCTAATTGAAATTTTGAAAAGCGCTACATGTATTCGTGATCAGCGTCGGACTTTACATGAGAAAATCGAGTTTTTTTGGAATAGGAGTTAGAAATTTTTTCCCTGTTCATGACGTCTCCCCTGCCAAATATCCATAAAAATGTGAAATTTTTTATTGCAATAACTTTTGATCTAATTGAAATTTTGAAAAGCGCTACATGTATTCGTGATCAGCGTCGGACTTTACATGAGAAAATCGAGTTTTTTTGGAATAGGAGTTAGAAATTTTTTCCCTGTTCATGACGTCTCCCCTGCCAAATATCCATAAAATGTGAAATTTTTTATTGCAATAACTTTTGATCTAATTGAAATTTTGAAAAGCGCTACATGTATTCGTGATCAGCGTCGGACTTTACATGAGAAAATCGAGTTTTGTTGGAATAGGAGTTAGAAATTTTTTCCCTGTTCATGACGTCTCCCCTGCCAAATATCCATAAAATGTGAAAACTTTTTATTGCAATAACTTTTGATCTAATTGAAATTTTGAAAAGCGCTACATGTATTCGTGATCAGCGTCGGACTTTACATGAGAAAATAGAGTTTTTTGGAATAGGAGTTAGAAATTTTTTCCCTGTTCATGACGTCTCCCCTGCCAAATATCCATAAAAATGTGAAATTTTTTATTGCAATAACTTTTGATCTAATTGAAATTTTGAAAAGCGCTACATGTATTCGTGATCAGCGTCGGACTTTACATGAGAAAATCGAGTTTTTTGGAATAGGAGTTAGAAATTTTTTCCCTGTTCATGACGTCTCCCCTGCCAAATATCCATAAAATGTGAAATTTTTTATTGCAATAACTTTTGATCTAATTGAAATTTTGAAAAGCGCTACATGTATTCGTGATCAGCGTCGGACTTTACATGAGAAAATAGAGTTTTTTTGGAATAGGAGTTAGAAATTTTTTCCCTGTTCATGACGTCTCCCCTGCCAAATATCCATAAAATGTGAAAATTTTTATTGCAATAACTTTTGATCTAATTGAAATTTTGAAAAGCGCTACATGTATTCGTGATCAGCGTCGGACTTTACATGAGAAAATTGAGTTTTTTGGAATAGGAGTTAGAAATTTTTTCCCTGTTCATGACGTCTCCCCTGCCAAATATCCATAAAATGTGAAAATTTTTATTGCAATAACTTTTGATCTAATTGAAATTTTGAAAAGCGCTACATGTATTCGTGATCAGCGTCGGACTTTACATGAGAAAATCGAGTTTTTTGGAATAGGAGTTAGAAATTTTTTCCCTGTTCATGACGTCTCCCCTGCCAAATATCCATAAAATGTGAAAATTTTTATTGCAATAACTTTTGATCTAATTGAAATTTTGAAAAGCGCTACATGTATTCGTGATCAGCGTCGGACTTTACATGAGAAAATTGAGTTTGGTTGGAATAGGAGTTAGAAATTTTTTCCCTGTTCATGACGTCTCCCCTGCCAAATATCCATAAAATGTGAAAATTTTTTATTGCAATAACTTTTGATCTAATTGAAATTTTGAAAAGCGCTACATGTATTCGTGATCAGCGTCGGACTTTACATGAGAAAATCGAGTTTTTTTGGAATAGGAGTTAGAAATTTTTTCCCTGTTCATGACGTCTCCCCTGCCAAATATCCATAAAATGTGAAAATTTTTTATTGCAATAACTTTTGATCTAATTGAAATTTTGAAAAGCGCTACATGTATTCGTGATCAGCGTCGGACTTTACATGAGAAAATCGAGTTTTTTTGGAATAGGAGTTAGAAATTTTTTCCCTGTTCATGACGTCTCCCCTGCCAAATGTCCTAAAAATGTGAAATTTTTTATTGCAATAACTTTTGATCTAATTGAAATTTTGAAAAGCGCTACATATATTCGTGATCAGCGTCGGACTTTACATGAGAAAATCGAGTTTTTTTGGAATAGGAGTTAGAAATTTTTTCCCTGTTCATGACGTCTCCCCTGCCAAATGTCCATAAAATGTGAAATTTTTTATTGCAATAACTTTTGATCTAATTGAAATTTTGAAAAGCGCTACATGTATTCGTGATCAGCGTCGGACTTTACATGAGAAAATCGAGTTTTTTTGGAATAGGAGTTAGAAATTTTTTCCCTGTTCATGACGTCTCCCCTGCCAAATGTCCTAAAAATGTGAAATTTTTTATTGCAATAACTTTTGATCTAATTGAAATTTTGAAAAAGCGCTACATATATTCGTGATCAGCGTCGGACTTTACATGAGAAAATCGAGTTTTTTTTTGGAATAGGAGTTAGAAATTTTTTTCCCTGTTCATGACGTCTCCCCTGCCAAATATCCATAAAATGTGAAAATTTTTTATTGCAATAACTTTTGATCTAATTGAAA